>JTDE01021568.1:15889-33153 GCA_014338405.1 Paragonimus skrjabini miyazakii | reverse complement strand
AATTTCTCCATTGTATTTTCAAGCTGTGGAAGTGGCTTATGATTGGTCTAATAGACCCATAGTTTTCGGGCTTTCTGATTGCGACTGCACGCATTGGCTGCTGCACTAGGACAATGTCCAAGGGAACACTTGAATTGTAAAGGCCGTTATGTGGTCCAATCCGGGTATAGAGTCCAGCCCAGATGGGGCAATAAGCACAAGCCAATGATTGGACCACATGACGGCCTTCACGACTCAGGTGTTCCCTTGGACATTGTCCTAGTGCAGCAGCCAATGCGTGCAGTCGCAATCAGAAAGGCCGCAAACTATGAGTCCATTAGACCAATCATAAGCCATTTCCACAGCCTGAAAATACAATGGAGAAATTCTACTGCACTAAAACGAAAGGCTTTTGCACGAAAGATAAATTCTTATGCCTAAAAGAGAAACCAGTATGGAAAAAGGTATAGATCGAGCACGGCCGTAGCTCTAGCAGAACAGATAATGAATAGTCCACCTAATCTTTTCAGTCACAATCTTTATTCGGAAACAGTAGTTAGGGTGTTGGAGAATCACGCCGATCACCATAGTTGAAATAGTAAATAACTTCAGTTATTTTCAAAAATCACACATATGGAACTAACAATAAGTAGCGTATGCAACCGAACTATGCAACTAAAACCGGCCTTAAAATAACTCTCAAAAAGTGAATACATGGTTTTTTTGTTTACAAAACACCTTTGGTAATTTTTAAAACTAATGCTACGCCGTACATATGAGTATGTAGTACCGTACTAAGAAATATTTCGCCCGAAGTACGTTGCGTCCGAAAAGAGTAGTGCCCGAGTAGGCGGGTGCAGACGGAGAGACTTTTAGGATGGACCCAGTCGGGGGGCTCATGACAGCACGGACTATTAAAGGCTAGGTGGCTAACGATAACAAACCGGATTGCAGAGACTTGTTGGAGGCGGTGTTTTCCTCCACTTGTTTCAGCGACCTCAGATATAAACGCGATTTTGTATTCGGTGCACTTTGAAAGGCTTCTGTGGAAGACATGTTTGGGCACTTATAAAAAAAGTCTGCATATTGATCGAGGACTTCGAGAGAGAAAAAGTTTGCGACGTTGTTCTCGGGTGTGGGAAGGAGAGAGACGACGCATCTCGGTGGAGGGCTGTTAGAAGTAACGTACACAAATCCGTCTGTGGTAGTGGAAAAGTATTTCACAGACAGACGTAGTGATTGGCCATATAACAGTCTGGCGCCAAAATAGTTATGGTCAACCTGGAGAGTAGCATGAACACACTGTAGATCCAATGACAGAGTTTCTTCCCAATAAGAAATGTTGATTATACTAAATGGTGCTTTGATTTGTCAGTGAAAACATCTAACCAACCCATGCACAGCTGGATTTTAGGCCGCAATGCGGGAACTGTGGCCTCATAAGGTGTTGGATGATTCCTCCAAGTAACCACCATCGAATTACGCGCCATGGTTGGTTGTCACAGTAACCGGACGGCCGTAGGACGCAACCAGTCATTTGACGAAAATTCGTGAAACTGTTTCGATGGTAACTTTGGGTATTGGGATGGCTTCGGACCATAGAGTGACACGACCGGTCATTCTAAGCAGACAGGACATACCAATAGACAGTGGGGGGGGGGAAACGATGTCGATGTGTGGGATGATCGAGAACTCGAAGAAAGTCGGCCCATAGAGACTGGTAAGTAACAATGCATTTTAGCTTGTTACCGGGCTAATTAAGCATCCGTCCAGTTTCTAACACCTTCTGACAGTCCGGACCAAACGTACTTATCTGAAATGACTAGGACCTCAGTCTGTGTTCCAGAATGGGTATTACTGTACAAGCGGCCAAACAAACTTCGTCGGAAACGAATCGGTCATTGGACACAGGCGTCCAGCAGAAATGTTGCTAAGGGGCCTATCAGTAGCCGCTGGCATGGATCGAATGGTGAGATACAGCGCCCAACGCTAGTAGGAAACGTGAATTGGTTTACGAATGTTTCGTACTAGCAACGACGATTACAGCAATTGAGTCGTCGCCAGTTAGTGATGATATTCGCCGTATAGCATCAGTCATAACGCTGTTATTGTCAGAAACGTGGTGTATGTCTGATTAACCTGTTACAGGACCATAGAACAAGTAGATCAGAGACTGTATAAGTTTAGCGCATAGTGAAGTAAATAAGTTTTAACAGTTTACTATCCTATTAAAGCGATTGATGGCAACGAGCGTTGTGGAACGAGAAACGTCCTGGAATGTTTTTACCGTGCTGGTCAATGTGGTGTGTCTTAAGAACTCCACCACATGTTGATCAAAAATGCATTTCTCTGCATTAACGGTTACGCTGAAGGTTGCTAATCTGTTAAAGGCTTGTCGCAGATTAGTCTGGTTCTTCTATTCAGAGGTGTTTGCAACGAGTAAGTCTTCAGTGCAGAGGCGGACAAAGTTTACACTCCGTTTAGCGTTGTCGATGAATTGTTTGAGCGGCGTTTCGCCAATCAAACAGGATACGTAAAAATCTAGGCAAGCTGAATGAGATAAGGACGGTCGTATCGACAATAGCCTGGTCACCGAGTTTGATCTAGTGGTAGGCAGGAACTAAATTGTATCTCCCAAATACACTAGAGTTATTAGACGTACTTGTCAAGTGCATGGGTTCCAATCGGCAAACACTTACACACCCTGCAGAGGGGTAACATTCAAGGGTTTTTTAAGAACTAACAGTATCATGCTCTGCTCAGTGTTAAAGCTCGGCGTGCGCTACCTTTCAATTACCCAGTGTCAACTGGCGAACTTTAGCGAACACCGGACCAGCCATGGGCATGTGACGCCGCGTAGCAATTGTGAAAGCAAGCAAGGATATGTGCTGGAGTAAGACAGTCGGGAAGGTTTCGATCAAGGAACTAGATTCAATTTCACGTGGAAATGATCGATACCGTGTCGGTCGAAGTCCCGGTAACGGCAGAACGTGTCATATAGTCGATCAGATGGCTTCGTAGAGAAGGTCGGTGAACAATCTCGGCACTTAGAACTTTGGCGATCGTGAAGATCGAGCTGATTGGTGTGTAGAGACTTAAGTCAAGCGCACGACAGTGCCAGCCGAACATTCCCACAGTGTTTCCGTTAGCAGAGCAATAAGTATGGGTACGATAAGTTGGTCGTGCCTAATATGAGGTCAAGGGTGCAATGATCAGCACAGTTGCTCGATGAAAGCATGCTCAAAGTCTGGCTATGGCAAAGCCAGGCACTACTAATGACCTCCACCAGGCGCGATGCACAATTCTTCTGCAAAGTGGCTGGATGGGATGTCCGTTTGAAAACGGAAACTCCGACCAACAGTTCAATTCAGGTGGTATGTTTAACGTTTAGTTCCATCTACTCATAATTAATAAGTAGCACAACTACAAACAGAAAAAGGGAGCACTAGCAAACACTGAAACACCCGTTGACCGACTTCCAGTGCAATCATAAAATCGTAGGTAAACGCAAAGCCTCCGAGCAGAGAACATGAATCAGTCACGTCCAATGGCAAGTTACATTTCGGGTCGTCAGGTTGAGGAATTATACCAGTGACGGACCAGAAAAAGAAAGTTTAGAATTCTACCTCAAAAAAAAGTTTGTCGGCAAACATCATCGCGCGCTTCAAGTTCTTTGTCATTTCATCGCATAATCCCTTTGAGAGGAGAGCATTAGGTTGATTGTGGAACCACCCTAATTCTGCATTTACGAAGATCTGATAACATTTCCACTTTAATTAGCGTTACACTGCCGGCCATGAAACAGTGTAAAAAGTAACGTCAACAAGAGACAATACGTAGATGAGACTGGTGTTTCGGTGTGCTACTTTTGAAAGATACGAGTCATGAAGCCAGAAGCTGACAGCCTGGGACCGAATCGTCAGACTTGAAATTGATACAGATGCTGTCATTCAGGCCCAAGCTATAGCAATTTTAATTTTTTTTTAAAAGCCTTTCAGGTTCAATAACGAACATTAAGAAATTATGACGGTCGGTTAGCAGACAGTAACAGTCACTTAAGGGGTAATGATGATTAGTTAGGAGCGTCGGCAGGGTTAATGATTCTGTTACCGATTCTCTACTAATTAGTTTGGCTGTCGTTCCTTTCTGAGTCGTTTTCTGAACGTTTAGGTTTAGGTACAACTGGAAAGCCGTAAAGATGATTTAGCGCTTCAAGTAGTCATATTGTAGCGAAAAGGCGTCCAATAAAGCACAATCTTTATTGTCCAACTCGCAAGTTACCATTTTACGCGCGCGCTCGCGTTTATGAATCAGAATTCCAGTCCACAACGCTCCCCGGTTTCCGCTCACACGTCGTGTGTACTTCGGCCCAGTTTATGTGAGTGATCGGCGCATTCTATCGGGGGGTTTTCCGCCTACCACTCTTCGTCCGTTGGTCCGGTCCAGTTGAGCGATTGCTCGTCCGGTCGTTCATGTTATCCGCAATCTATCCACTGTGGGCTTTGACCGTACTCCGTGATCATGTCGAGATATTCCTCTGAGTGTTCGAATAATTGCGCCTCTTATTTGGTCGTCCATTCTATTTTTTGTTTGTCATGTCTCGCCTGTTGGTCCGATCCAGTCAAGCGATGACTCACTCGGTCGCCCACACTGTCTCCGATCCGCTCGCTGTGGGCCTTCGACATACCTCACTGCCGCGTTGGGGTATTCCGCCGCGAGTTGAAATACTTGCACCTCCGGCCTGATAATCCACCACAATATGCATGATTGAAACATGAATGGAGTCAGAAATGACGGTCCTCTTTAAGTGCGTTTTTACGGCTCACTCAGTCGATTGTCATCAGAAACAAGGGTTGTTTGTTTGAACATATTAGCTGTTTGCCGTATAGTTGTTTTCGAAAAATTTCAAAGGTTTGCATCTTTGCACTTATAACTGTTAAATTATAGTGCCGCTTCCATATTGAACTTAATCCCGATGTCTCATCACATAAGGCGGCTTCCGTTATTCATCCAATGGTATATGCTAATACCCAATCGTGTGCCAACCGGTGATGATATATTTGTCAACGGCCAGCTAACATTGATCACAGTCCAAAGAAGTGAATTCACTGGGACAATGCAGGTAGACGATGCGTCCAAGACGCAGTAAACGATTGGCAACATTGGCTTCCGAGTAAGGCTATCAGAGTGGTCGAGGATAAGGGACAACTGCGTACAACCTTCACCACAAGTGGCAAGAGCTGCACCAAGCACCGTTCCGCTCCTACACCTAGTAATCAGCGTAAGCTCAAGAAAAATGATCGGGAATGAGTGGGGGCCCATGTCGTCCAGCCGATTAACGCTGGTTAACCAAATGACAGGCTAGTTTGACAGTGAAACCCATTATCTCTCAGAAATAGACAATGAACACCTACAATGGCAAAGGTAACCGTGCCTCAGTGGTGTAGAGGTACCATTCGCTAGCCCAACTTGTTTAAGAAGCCTTCCAACGGTGTCGGGACTTCAGATAGATGATCCATCTTCTCTCCTTCACAGTACCAATACGATCCGCTTTAATTAGACCACAGGGTAAACTGTACTTAGAAAGAACTAGGCGGTGACGACTACCCTGGCTGTTTTAGGACATGATGTGTCCGGTGTATCGCAGCCCACAGCTAGTGCGATCGATTACCAAGGTGGACTGTAAAATATCGTGAAAAACAAGGCTGTATAGAAACTTAGCTCGCACTTTGTTGTAGTGTTAAGCGAAGCGGCTTGCGGTGGTTGGCTAACATTCAGCAGTACAAAACTGGACAAAAAACGGACGGAGATGGCTAGCTGCTTCAGACTTGACATGGAGAGAGTCTCACACTCGAAGAGCTTTCATATCTGAATCGGCTGAATATGTGTTGACTCAAAGCGAATTAAGCAACTTATTGCTGCCATGATTGCTTTCTTCCTGGTTCCGATTGGTCACATGACATTCAAAGAATACCGTTGCTCCAACCGACTACCATCTCACTACTCATCACAGTTTCATCGGGCTCAGCATACCAATCGTCAAAAACCAAAATTCAGACTCCATTGGTAGATGGAAGGCGAGCTGATGTTACGATTTCGCTACACGAGGTAGACGAATCAACGATTACGAGGGCATTCTCATAATGCCAAGTGGTGATTGACGCTACGCGTAAACTGCAACCTGATCACACCGTTTACGGTTTGAGCTACAAGGACACTCATATTGATCTAACACCTCAGGATGGTAATGATCTGATCGGCCAGCCAACCCTGTACAGTAGCCTGAAAACGAAATAACAGACCTCTTGAGGGCAAATCCATACTGTTCGTGTAGTTCGCTCTATGCTCAACAGCGTACGGCGCGTCGAACAGTGTCGGCATGAGGAGGGGCAACAGATACAGCAGGTTCGGACGAAAATCAAGTAATCCATGAACGAACGGCATTCAGGAAAAGCCCTTTAGGGAACCGATGGCAAGAAACGAATGGTACAACGTAACAGTGCAACAAATCGACGACAAGAAGTGTCTTTTTCGCGACCAGTCCCACCTGATTGTTAACTGACCCTGAACGTGCGCAGGTGTACACACTGCCTGTATGAGCTCAGCACTGAAAAGCACTGCTGTGCGCTACCGACAGAATCTTCAACAAACTCAGATAATTGACTGACACGCTCCAATTTACAATCCAGATTGGTTTGCACACAAAGCAACATAAAGGTTTCCTGGTTATCCATTGCACCTTAACCGATTAACACAGGCTTTCAACAGTGAATATCTACATAATCAAGCCGTTGGTCGTTGCATAGATATATAGTCAAATTGGCAATTTTATTCCAACATTCTTGAAACGAGAAAGAAACAAACAATCATACAGCTGAATGAGAATAAAACTACCGACAGACTGAGTGGCGAGGCTTCGCTCATGAGCTTACGCTGACAGACGGAAACCGGAAACAACTGGTCTATTCCTGATAACCAACGAGACGAAGGCTGCGATAAGAAAAATGTTACAGTCATATCAAATGCAGCAACAAAGTAAGCTAAACACGTTAGATTACAGGATTCGGATATAATGCTTCGAGGTAAGCACCACCCACCAGCATTGAGGAGCAAAGGAACCATATACCGTTAGGGGTGGATAGGAGAAGACGCCCACTGCCTCAGATCTCCTTAAACAGTACACACTACATAGGGTCACTGTGTAGGATAGCCCATAGACTGTTAAGAGATGGAATAAAGCCATGGAAGATAAGATGGTAGACTGGAATGTAACCAGGTTGATGAACTAACAGTTGATCATTCGGGGGAATCAGAAAATTCTGAGTTTGACTGCTCAGAGTGATCCTTCAAGAATGACTGCTTGCAGGCTCGCTAGCAACAGTTAATAATCCTGGATAATCGTACACTATCAGGACAGCGTAGCATCCAATCATTTATCACCGACAGTAAATAAATAGGGAGAGAGTACAGAGAGCCAACAGCGTCTCTTGGTAGACCTAAAAACATAAGCACGATCTGAACATTGCTGTCGCTACTCCCTGACGGACGTGTCGAACACTCTGAGATAGCCGAACTTACACTGAAGGTACATAAAATGACCATAAACCTTAAATGGAATGAGAACGAGAAACAGAACTCTTAGCTCCCTCCACTGGCCAGATCAATTGCGTATAATGTTAGATAAAATACACATAACGAGAATCTAAAAATCCAGAAATCACAATAACAATCTGCTTTCATTTCAAATTTTCAGTCAGTACATCCATAGATTCTTTAATGTAGATTTCAACTCCGGCAACTTAACCAATCTTAAAACTGAAATGAACGCATAAGCCAGTTAGCGATGTGGACAAAATCTAACGGAATAGAAAGGTCGATTTTCGATTTGAAATATATAGCAAGATCCCATGCGGGCTACGGATGGTCAGTCAAGTACATTCCTTATCAAGTTAGAGAATGGAACAGAGTACTGCACCTATAAACCCTCACAATTGTCTTATTCCAATAAACAGACAACCATATAACGAGCAGCTATCCAACAGGAAAACAAACAAAAGACTTTCAGTGATAACATGTTCAAAATATCACAAATAAATACAATCATCTTTGTACCTTTGGATGGTGTGGTCCAGAAAAGTGAAAAACTGTCACGTAGGAGAAATGAGGTGAACGAAAACAGCAATCAAAGTACATAATCGCAAAAACAATTTTGTACAGCTAGGTGGATTGAAAAACAGAAGCAGTGTCCTGGACAAACTCGGGAGTCTCACTCGGAAAACGGCGAATAACGCAGCAAGGTCAGACAACCCTGAGAATCAATTGCGTAACTGGGTCACTAGCCAAAGTGGAATTCAAAATGTCCGTTTCCAAACGGCATATTCGCGAACGAGAACCCACCGAACGGACCGAACGGATTGAAGTGTGGCTGTTGTTCTTGTGGGTCTAGAGGATCGACACCTTTATCGAACTTGGCGCGCATCTCTGAAAAAAAGATCAGAAGGTTTCCGTATTTTAGCAAATTAACACGCGAGTGGTTTAAGATACAAGAAATATTCAGATCGTGAACAGCAAGACCTATTTAAATTTGGAAGATAAAGCCAAATTACTGTCTCACGTGCGGTTCGAACCGCAATGCAAGGAAAAATCTGTCAAACAGTCAACTCAATATCTCACCATGAAATGCAGGGTCAGATTGCAAGGAAGACTGTAATGTTTCCTTTGACTCATTGCGTTATCTGTTTACTGTTGGACTTTATATGTACGTTCGCGAACGATCAATGGCAAACGGAATGTTTAACTATTCATGTGACTATACAAATGAGCGTGCAAATCGACATCAAGCTAACTGTTTGCTATAGTCCGACTGTTATCTTTTCCGTAACACGAACAGCAGGCGAAATAAACATATGGTTACCTAGATATTGCGTTGTCTCAGTCTTACGGACATTGTGTTTTGCACTATAAGTAAGTGGTATAGCAGGGTTGTTAGCTTCTAGGATAGACTCAGTTGTGAAAAATCTTGACATTATCTGGACTCAAACCAGTGACAGGAACAGCATGCCCTTACGTGACGAGGTCTCTAGCAGCTGCACTAGGATGTCAGTCCGGGAACTCGGAACTTAGACTCA
The DNA here is from genome assembly GCA_014338405.1 of Paragonimus skrjabini miyazakii. Taxonomy (NCBI): domain Eukaryota; kingdom Metazoa; phylum Platyhelminthes; class Trematoda; order Plagiorchiida; family Troglotrematidae; genus Paragonimus; species Paragonimus skrjabini miyazakii. The sequence goes on along the minus strand of JTDE01021568.1, from coordinate 24,046 downwards.
GTAATTCACCCATCACACTGTCACGGGATGCATCAGATTATTACAGATGTAGAGTGTTGTGTTAACTACACAAGAAAATAATCGTCCTTGCAAGTGTGTCGACAGACGGACTACCAACAGTTGTTTTCCGTACAGTTCAAACTCGTGAGTTTTGTAGACAAGTGATATTTGATATAGGAAAAATATTGGCATTCATAAGTACAGAAATTTTTGAGACCGGAAGGGTGATTATACTTACTTTGAAGTTCGCCATTCTTTCGATAAGTCAATTGTACGTTTCTTTAAAAGACGAGTAACAACTCCACAGAGAGCTCAAAATTTCATCTTTCGTTTTATCACGGCTACTATGTCTGCACTTTTTTGCATGAAGCCCATCAACATTCATGAACATTTCGAAAAGTTTGCACCTGACCAATTTAAGAAACTCTTGATGATTGTATAAATAGAAGGAAGCTAGGTCATGGCCAACTGGTCTTTGTTGCACGTGTGGAACTTTCAGTTGTCAGAACATACATTCACGAAGTCTTCTACAAAATCGTATATCTTATCATAAAGCTTCGTACAGTTTGTGAGTTTCAGATCACATGTTATACCCGTTGGATTACTATGGTTATTCCCAAGTAGTTCTAGTAACCTACGTAGTACAAAACTTGGCGTTGGTATCTGCAACCTGCATATTCTACTATCTTGACTAGTTGGTCAGGCTTATGCACTGCATTGATCCGGAGGACTATATTCACTAGGACTTTGGTATGCCACGTGCAATCTTGACAGACAGTCCAAAGGGGGACAGTCAGACGGAAGGCAGATGAACTCGTACGTCGTACTGCTGACCGCGTTGAAGTGCTCAGGTAGTGGTACATGATCCTGTGTATACAGAAGTATCATTTCTACAGTTGCGGCACTGCTGTTTTCCGAATTAGGAAGAAGAGAGTTGGAATAGGTGCCATCAAACAAAGGGTACTGAGAATGCCCAACGATTGACCGTGGACGCCAACGTATTATACAATAAGACCGAAAACATCTAGTATCACTCAGAAGCCTGATGTAACCTCGAATGCATCCAGTGCGCACAGTAGTGCACAAAATCAGGTAATGTCTTATTCACTGCACCCTCGGGTTAGGCAAGCCCTCACTGTCGAATGAGTCAGACCCTTGAGTAATTGGCTCTGGGTGAGGTACTCCATGAAGACCCTGCATTCTGTTGTCTTGCAAGTCGGGTTTTTGAGTCACAGATCCAGGGCTGAGCATCTCAAGTCGACACACTTCCATGGCATAAATGATCGGTAAATACCAGAGGTTATCGATATCCTGACAGTGATATTATTCAACTACTACGACTTTCTCCTTCTATTTCACCCCCCAAGTGTTCTGCTTTCTTTGTGCCCACGGCTGTTAATGTTTTTCTAAGGCCAACAACTGGTAAACATTGCTGTCTTTAATGTCTCCACCCTCCAACAAGTCGAACGGCAAGCTGCTCCGACAAGTACGTTCTCAAGTCTGGGGATTGATGTGTGCTGTGTGTCGAAGACGCGAGTCTACGAATCTATCACCGTTATCCACTTGAGCCCACCTCTAGACAATCGTCGATTTAAGCGCTTCTATCCCAGGATCTCTGGTGACACCGAAGCCGAATCCCTTGTTCAAGCTAAAGTGGGATTCCCAGTGAGTTCCAAGGCAGGTCAACGTTGTCCGATTGGATCTCAGTGAACAGTTGCTTATGCGCCTTCGGAATGAATAAATTGCCCGAAGTCTGTCAACATGAATCAGAAAGGCGCTGTTTCATATTCATTATATTGACGTACGCTCCAACGGAAAACTTCTAATGCTATCAAGAATGCGTTTTACGACGCCCCGTTGGTCTTCTGAAGCAGACTGAACACTGACATCATACTAGTCGGCGGTTTTGATGTTCAGCTTAGTCTTCTTTCATCAAAACAGAAGTGGCTGGGAGGTATGTTTGGTGTGCGAGCACAACTCATCGATAATAGCGAAAGACTGCTGCAGCTGTGCCGTAGCCAATGACGTACCTGCATCCATACCATTTCTAGTTATTTCGCCTAGTCTTCTTTATTATTATTAATATTATTATTATTGCGCCAACTTTTTCAACAATATTTCTTCTTCTAGAATATTCCACATCACCGTTAAGGTGAGCAACGATCCGAGCCACAGTACCTTCTGGTTGGGCTCATGGCTACTACGATAATGATAGTTTGACTGCGAATTACCTATGCTTCAGTTGGACTCAAAATGAGTCCAAATTTGAAATTTCCGAGCCCCAGGCAACGAAGTTCGATTGGTAGAGCAGTTGCCGAGTAAGTGCATGCGGATTTTGTGACGTTAATTCTAGTCCAAAGAATGCTCGGATTTTTCACAATTGTTTCTTCTCTAAAAGTACACGTTTTATAGGTGAAGAAAATGTGAATCAACTGTAATCACAAGACGAGAAAACGAGCGAGGATTAAGTACAAAGTCACCATGATACACGGCATTTTGAGTCAGAATCGATAAACATTAATTAACCCTAATCTGACATTCGGTCATAAAAGATCCAGTACTACTATCAACGGATCCTGATGACCTGTTTTCAAAATTAAAATTTCGGATGAAAATCCAAATAGCTTTGTAACATCGTAGAAAGTTGACAAACAATTTTCCAATGGAGTTCGTAATGAAGCAATCAAATAAATAGGTTAAGCGCGGGGCAACATGTTAAATTAGTGCATTCCGGGGGACAGTATTGTAGTGTAACCACTATGCATGCGTTCCAAGGACCCAGGTACGCTTACCATTCGTTTTGAATGTCTGGCGAAAATACATTGCATGAAAGAGAGACTGTGTATAATGGGAGAATAAATGTGTGCCGTGCAACTTCATGAAATAACCTTGGCTTTCGGGATCCACGCACAGTAGTCACAAACTAAACAAATATCCTCCATTTTCTTCTGGTGGGGAAATAAACCTTCTATATGTTGCTCGTGAGAAACCTGCATATCCCAATAAATGTCTCATCATTCACGCATGAGTGTGTCTCTTAATCCGTCTTTGTGATGGGAATCTCGTCCATTTTTATATGGTATCTTTGTGATGAAAGTTCACATCAGGGTTTCTTGCTAACCAGGCTAAATATGTGATATTTCTGTGTAAAAATAACGACCTACGTGACGTTCTGCCTACCATAAATGACACTGTATATGTACGTTTAGGAAAAACGGAATAAGCACCGACCTTGGATAAACTAAATATAGTACATTATCGGGTAGCTGTTGCACCTGCCATACATATTTAGTGGTCTTATCAATGGAGAAGCATTAAACAAAGCAGAAGGAACGAGTTATGTTATCGTGCCTGGATAAAGTCTCCCATCTCTTCGATCGTTTAGTTGTACGATATGATGTGTGATTTGCTGAAAATACGTTAGCAGTTGTTGTGGACCTGTCCAACCGCCAGACAATTTCTATTTCAAAACAGTTCCTTCCCTTCAGAAATTTGAACAAAACAGTCAGAAAATGAAAACTGGTAGATGCAAGCATTTTGTATTGACTCATCAGTACCAAACTTAAAATAACATGAAATGGTTTTTTTTATATCAAACAGTTAGGGGGGTAGGGTAGGTAGGTAGGCATCTTCAACTTCTTTTATAACTACGCATAACGTACAAATTCCTTAAACCGTGTGGGTCATCGACACCTCTACGGTCTCCTTAAGACACACAAGTCTTAAGCCTATTCTGGCGATGACTAATTCTCCATACCATAAATTGGCACGCTGGTTAGTCATCATCCTAACACCATTATAACAAAAGTTTCAGGCCTATTCTATTAAAGATTCTTTTGAGTTGATCAGACATTTTATGTTAAAGATTGAGCAGGAGTTAGCGGCAGACATAGCAAATCTGTCGCACTACAAACGCAATGTTGATGATACACTAGTATTCAGTCGTTCCAAACAGGCAATAGATAACCTAGTGCGACGCTCAAATAGTTTTCATCAAAACCTGAAGGTAACGTGAATTCGAGGCTGATAATTGTTTGCCGTTTCTAAACATACTCATAAATCGCCGAGATGGTTCTATTAAAAGAGCTATCTAGAGGAAATCCACGTAGTCCGGTCAATACTTGAACCTTAGAAGCTTCACACCGGTCCATCACAAACGCGCACTGGTAAGTACACTATTCATACGAGCAAGACAAATCTGTACACAGGATAGTCTTGCAAAGGAATTAGATTTGATCACGTCTGTACGGCAAACTAATGGGTATCCGAAAAGGTTCATAGACAGGCATAGTAGACCAAAACCACCTTCCGAACAGGTGACCACAGTGAAGGAAAAAAAGGTTTATATAGAACTGCTTTTTAAAGGTGATTATAGCATGCATCAAACAACTCAACGAATAGTGAATTCGATTAAAAAAACATTTAACGCAGCGGAACTCCGTGTACTAGCTCGGACCCAGAAACTGCCTGTCCCGTAAATCAAAGGATATCAGCCAGTCGGTGCCACCTCACATTGTGTCTACCAATTTACATGTAACTGCAAAGAAAGTTACATAGGCAGAACCGAGAGGTGCTTGATCTCCAGAACGAAGGAACATTTGCCTAAATGGGTGCAGAACTCTGCAATACAAAAGAACGACAATGTCTTTGAAATACACAAGCAATCAGCGTCCGCAGTCGCGAGACACGTCTTGACCAATGGTCACGTTATCGACCCAGTATGTGCATTCAGAAAACTATTACGTCACTCCAATCCAAGATTCCTGCGGTTTGCTGAGGCTGTCGTAATCAATCGACTGAAGCCGACCGTAAATTTGTTGATCTATAAACTGAGAAAATTCGTCCCCATCGTTTGCATTCCCTATTTTTCTCACTAACCCGACACTTGTCCCCACTACCTCACTCACCCCGTTTTGTTTTATTGAACTAACGTGTCATTAAATGTCCGCAGCGCGAGTAGACATTCTTGTCCTGGTCTACTGGCGTGACGGCTCACCTTTGACCTTGCGGGTTCTGTTAAGAAACTATTGATTTTGCTGGACGAGATTATCGTCGCGAACGATTGAGGTTTGCCTCCTGTAATTATTGATGCATTGCTTCAATAGTAACGTAGAAATTGTTGGATCCAATCTTGTTTTCATTTTGGGGATCCGTTTTTGGGCTACGCGTAACTCAACGACCAGACGTGAATCGTTACACCGACCCTGTGTGTTGAGAAACAATTGCTCGTAAACTTGACCCTTCCCTGGACTTAGTGACTTTTCCTAACCCACCGATTGAATATTCATCCTACCCTCTAACTGTTCGATGTAAAAAAAAACCGTTTCATGTTGTTGTAAATTTGGTACTGATGAGTCAATACGAAATACTTGCACCTACCAGGTTTCGTTTTCTGACTATTTTGTTCAACTTTCTATTTCGCCAATTTCCATCCCGATATAAGTCATATTTCCATTTTTTTGTTCTGAGAACTGCTATCTGCGTGGTATGACTGGATTCATGAGCAAAACATCGGTCACTGCTCTTGAATACAGATCAATAAGTGAGTCCCCACCGATCAAATTCACGGTAAAGAAAAGACGCACAGTGAGCATGGCCCACAGAATCCCAGGTGAAGATAAAAAGGTCGCAAAGTTCCGATTACAAAATAAAAGCTTGTGGCTCAAAGTGACCTTATAATTGCTTTGTTTTGTCACCACTGGTTATAAAACTTGGTCTTAAAACAACTACATCAATTGATATGCTCAATGTTTTCACTTTTCTGAAAACAATAGTTGAAAATAAGCTGATACAGGAAATGACAAGACAAGCTAGAGGAAACAACAATAACATCAAACACAATAGAAATAACATTTACCATCGTTCGTCAACACTTCTTTCGCCGCGCCCAGTTTACGAAACTCCTCCTCGGCCTTCTTCTTATCATCACCTTCATATCGATCAGGATGCCACTTGCGAGCCAACTTACGATAAGCACTTGCAATCTCTTGTTTTGTAGCCGAACGACTCACACCAAGTATTGCGTAGTAATCGTTTTGACTAGACCTTTTCAACTTTGCTTGAGCTTCCGAAAGTAATTCCTTGGCTCGTTGATTTCGTCTGTCCTCACCCAAAATTTTTTGACACTGAGTAATGGCTGCACAAAAAGATGAGATAAGGTATAACAGATCGGTGTGCTCGTTAAAGCATGATTGAGCACATTCTTAAGCCGCCAGCCCTGATAATAAACAAAAATATCGACTAGAACCACTATATAAACTCTGGCTTTATCGACTGCATGGTATATTTTAGCAATCGACCATATGGCGGACCATGTCGCATAAATCAAAATATTGTTGTCCAATGAAGAAAAACTGATTGGACAGTACTTAATAACCGGTAATGCACACAAGACGCTGACGCAAACGGGCATTAGCGCAGGTATAACTTTTGTTTGTATTATAGAAAACTGAGCAGTTGATTTTACAACCACGTTATATCCAACCAATTCCACCTGCAACTACAGACACATCGGCGAGAGCGGGAAGGGGATAACACAGGCTATGCATCGATTTTACACAAAACACCAACAGGGAGCACATGTCATAAGACTGCAGAAAATTTCATAACGACCACTTGCACAGTGACTGTTATACAACATTCAATATACTTCAAGTTTTTTTCTAGTGCTGAAGGCGAATGGGTTTTTCTACATGAAGTAATCTCAACGACAGAACAACAGTTTGCTTCACAGCAACATCTGCGACTTTACTTCGCAGGCAGCATGAGAAAACGTTTGCACAGTCGCATACTTGGTATGTGTGCACCGACGCCGCATAATTAGCCTCCTCCAGATGCATCATATCCGCTTCAAACGGCGACAACTCCGAGTTACTTAACATCAGTCATGCTGATACAAAACTGGTAAGCAAGTTCTCTTGATGCCGGGCCCGCTGTACTCTTTCAATGAATTCAAGTGTGCTGTTTGAGTGGCGAAGATATATTCCTCGAAATTTTGCTCATGCCAACTCCATGTCATGCGTCAGTTTCCGTACGTTTGACAGAGTAAAACTGGACGTTCCATACCAAATGCCTCAATAACAAACCAACTTACACACATAGAGTGCAGTCGGGGTTGCGCATAGTTGATTTTGTGTGTGCACTGTGTCAAAGCTACTGGCGGTCTATCAGCCAGGAATTGCCGACAACACTGTGAAACGAAATGATATCAAAGCGCTGCACGACTGTAAACTACAAGCAACTTAACAAGATAGAAATCAGACAACGCCCGCCATCCATCAGTTATATGCAATTTCATATGTAAAGTGGTGACGTTTTCCCGTATACATTCGATGAAATGACAATAACGGGCTGTCTACAAAAAGATTACGCCAGTCACATCGCGAAGCGGTAGTATAGACTAGGGAGACAACATCGACCTACTCCAGGCCATGAAATCACCCATTACATAAGTTAGTGCCTAGCATGGGTGTTCCCAAACATGGTGTCAACAACAACACTGAACAGGAAATAGGAGAGACTGACGAGCACCATATACAACACTAAAGAATGACCTCAAATCACAGCATGTTCTCGCTCCGTTTGAGGCCAAACGGTAAAATACTTTGTATGATATTGACACACCTGTTCATATGACATTCCTTGAGTGCTCCCCTGCCAACTAAGCCATAAGATGATCGATATTGGCCGTCTGCACACAGTTGTCACTATCTTCGATGCGATTAAAATCCAAACTGTACCTTAGTAATTGCCGTACTTATCGCTAAGATATTTCTTGGATATAGACACAACTGTGATAGTGTGAAAATCTACTCGATTCACTGCTTATCCAAACCCCGACACAATAGGAGTTCTAATAAGGGACCAATCCAAACGTCGCGTTGAACATACTACATCAGGATTGGACGAACAGTCTCAATGTTACACCTTCAGTTATTCGCTTATTTCTTTGTTCCGTATTGCACCAATTAGCGTTCAGTTTGTGTCTTTGTATGTGTCCATATGATCAGCCAATGAGTGACTATGACTCCTTTAATACTGTTGTACATCCAGAAATTCGGCCTCTTATCTCATGAATATGAACTGCTCATTGCAACCAATACAAGGTCTTCTCCTTATTACTTGCGTGGGAGATTTCAATCCGAGTACGATTTCTAG
>JTDE01021568.1:0-15789 GCA_014338405.1 Paragonimus skrjabini miyazakii | reverse complement strand
AGTCAGCTTGCGTTTAAGTTCTCGACGGTCGTCATCATATTCAGAACCAGGTGGGATCGAGCGATGCTTGTTCATGAGGTTTATCGACGTGACGGAAATCCAGTTCCGTCGAAACTGAATAGCTCCCACGGAACATGCCTGTTCACAGCATGTTTTTATAGCTTCGGTGATTTGTTCTCAATGTTCATCAGGATCCTTCATCTGACTCGAACTGGGCAACTTGTTCACCAACGCCTTCTGATAAACGTTTTTCACATCCTCATCGCTCGAATGCCAGTTAAACATCTTGCATTTACGAGCGTGTCCTCTGGGTAAATGATAAAATAAAACGGGCACGCACAACAGCATGGTTCGAGTCCAAGTGGTAGCTCCAAAAGACACGACAGTTCTCAACAGAGTGGCGCCACCTGTAACTGACTGCTGTTATATGATCCAACTGTGTCCACGACTGAGAGTCACAGTGTGCTTCTTCCTGTGTTGGAATGTGGTGCTCGAAATATACAGACCGTGAAATGCGCACAGCTGCAGCAGTCTTTCGCCATTGTCAGTGCGTTATGCCCCGACACCAAACATATCTCCCAGCCGCTTCTCGTCCGGAGAAAGACGATCAAGCTGAGCATTCAAGTCGCTCGCCAGTGTGATGATGTCTGAGTGTTCAGTTTGCCTAAGAATATCAACGACAGCGTCATATAACGCATCCTTGGTGGCATCTGAACAGCTGTCCTTTGGAGCGTACGTTGATATAATGAATACGCAAAACCTGTCTGGTTTGCGTCGACAGACATTAACCGACGTATTGAGTCTGACAGCGCAAAAGCGACTGTTCACTAAGATTCAATCGAGTAAACATTGTTCTGCTCTGGGACTCAGTGCGATTCCCACTCCCGCTTGACCACGAGATTCGGCTTCGGCGTCACCAGAAATCCTGAGACAGAAGCGCTTGGATCGACGGTTGTCTAAAGGTGAGCTCAAGTGGATAACGGTGATAGATTCGTAGACTCGCGTCTTCGACACACAGCACACATCAATCCCCAGACTTGAGAGAGTACTTGTCGGAGCAGCTTGCTGTTTAACTTGTTGGAGGGTGCAGACATTAAAGACAGCAATGTTTACGAGTTGTTGGCCTTAGTAAACCACTAACAGCCGAAAGCACAAATAAAACAGAACACTTGGGGGGTGAAATAGAAGGAGAAAGTCGTAGTAGTTGAATAATATCACTATCAGCATATCGATAACTTCTGGTATTTACCGATCATTTATGTCGTGGAAGTGGATTGACTTGAGATGCTCAACCCTGGATCTGTGACTCAAAAGCCTGACTTGCAAGACAACAGAGTACAGGGTCTTCATGGAGTACCTCACCCAGAGCCAATGACTCAAGGGTCTGACTCATTCGACAGTGAGGGCTTGCCTAACCCGAGGGTGCAGTGAATAAGACATTACCTGATTTTGTGCACTACTGTGCGCACTGGATGCATTCGAAGTTACATCAGGCTTTTGAGTGATACCGGATGTCTTTGACCTTACTGCACAATACACTGGCGGTCTCGATCAACCGTTGGGCGACCGGAGTGCTCATTGTTTAATGACACCCGTTGTAACTCTCTTCATCCGAATTCGGAAGACAGCAGTGCCGCTACCATAAAAATAGTTCTGCTGTATGCTCATAAGATCGTGCCTCACTACCTAAGCACTCCTATGCGGTCAGTAGTACGACATACAATCTTATGAATGCAACTGCTTTTCGTCTGACTGCTCCCCTTTGGCCTGCCTGACAAGGTTGCACCTGGAAGGACAGGAGTCCTAGTCAGCATAGCCCGCCGGATCAAAACAGCACACAAGCTCGATCACCTCGTCAAGGTAGCAGTATAGGTCACCTAAAGTATCAAGTCAATGACCCTTTGGATCGCGACAGCCCAAGCCTAGAAGACGAATTCGACTGACAGCAACTAACAAATTATGAAATTATTTGATATTTTCACGTCAAGTCATCACGTGTCTACCCTGTATCTTACGCCTATTGGCCATGGCATTCTCAAAATGCGCTCGGTGTGACAGACGATTAGCTGGCATCCTTAATGTATGGTCCAATAATCTAAGTCTTTGCATACCCAAAAATTGAACAAACGAACTCGTTCTACACAACCAAATATCCACTTTCTAACCTCTTCGTCGCTAAATCGTTGAAACCACTCCACGTGAGCAATCGAACACAGATGCTGTTGGCAAATATCCCAAGGCGGTTCATGTCTTTTATGCTGAACGATCAGGTTCCGTAGCCATAGGATAGAACAACTCCCAGAATCGTCTTGTGTGCGCGAACCTTAAGCCGTCTGTCGCCAGAGATGTCCCCAGATTTACCAGCACCATTCCACTTTTAGAGATAGGAGTTTCCAGTCAATTTCCTACACATCTACTGCTAAGGACGCAACATATTGACTATAAAGATCGGTTGAAAACCACCATAAACTCGATACCTCAAATAAAACCGTAATTCTCGGAATTATGGACTACGAATAGCCCTAGAAATCGTACTCGAATTGAAACCTCCCACGCAAGTAATGAGGAGAAGACCTCGTACTGGTTGCAGTAAGCAGTTCACATTCGTGAGACAAGAAGCCGAATTTATGGATGTACAACAGTATTAAAGAAATCATAGTCACTCATTGGCTGGTCATACGGATAGATACAAAGTCACAAACTGAACACTAATTGGTGCAATACAGAACAAATAAATAAGCGAATAACAGAAAGTATAATATTGAGACTGTTCGTCCAATCCTGATGTAGTATGTTCAACGCGACGTTTGGATTGGTCTCTTGTTAGAACTCCTATAGTGTCGGGGTTTGGATAAGCGGTGAATCGAGTAGATTTTCACCACGAAAACCTACGTAACACTAACAGTACTGCAGGAGCACTTTGCAAAGTAAAGCTGCAGAACACAATGCTTGGCGTGGCACGAAATAGGGCTTGGCATTGTATGTGCTGTTTGGAAATGACCAAAGAAAAACACACGGTCGTCAGCATAGTTAAGGTCAGTCTTCCGCCAAGCACGAGGTTCACAGCAGAATGTTAAGTGTCGCAGACGGTCCTCTATTATTTCGTTTAGGATAAAATCGATGTAAGCCGCTGAGGCTGTCACACAACTCACCGTAAATCTTAACTTGAGGCTAGGTACGGGAAGAAAGCACCGACATTACGTTCATGTAAGTGTTCGGCAAGTACTTTAGAAGTGTTGACCGAGTTATTGAGTCTGACGCATCTTTATAGTCGAAAAACGAATGTTGTTGGCCGGCGGCGCGTGACACTGGCAAAAAGTGTAAATGTGACCAACATGTCCTCGCCCGGAACGAAATCCCTACTGTTCCTCCCTAATGTATGCCACCTGAGAGGCAACGAGGTGACGAAGCATAATGGATGCCAGAAGCCCAGTAATGCCCAGTAAAGCTAATCACCACGTGGTTTTCGTAACAGCCCTTGACTCTTCAAATGAGTATGGGGATTAAAAACGGGTTATCCCAGTGCAAGGGAATGTTCCCGTAATGTGCGACCGAAACCAGCAGGCGCGCACGAGTTGAATTGGAACTGATGACGGAGCGTGCTGTTGTGTTGTCGTTGCCGTTTTAGTTATCGTTTGTGTAAGTCTTGTGCACAGCTTACTGTGTCTTTGGCTCATGCTTGTTTCTTGTTGTATCCTTTTACAGGACTAGTTGGAACCCATACTTCGGAACAACGCTGTCCCCGGGTGTCTCCACGTTGCCCAATAGTTGGTCCGTAAATGTAACGGACAATCAGAGAAGAAACAGCCGGCTTGCATGCTACATTCCCCATCGTTTATACGCTTCGAAAAAAACTGACTCAATACATCTACTAACGCCTTCTCACCTTCTTTGAAAAACGCCAGCACGAAGTCATTTGGACTGGCGGACCTCATTATTAGTGGATGACTTTAAATTCATCGATCAGGGTACTACACCGAAGGGTTGTGGTGATAAGACAATAGAAACAAAGGCTCGGCTAAGTTTATCTTCAGTGTTCTGTCCACTGGTTTGGTCTACTAGAGTTATTACTGATGAATATGTTGCCCGTCTCGTTGTTGGTTCCACTGACAGACGGACGCCCTGCACTAACAGCACGAATAAGCTTGAAGAGTTTGCTAGTAAAAGCGGCTTCCATTCCATTAAATTTCTCAATTAACCAAATCTCACAACCGCCGATCACGCTGCATCTGAGCTTCACACGGATTGTTATATGAACAGCCATGAGGAATATTCCGTCCGACATCTAACTACTTTGATGATTTCGCTGAGATATAACGCTTCACTAATCCATGATCAGCCCTGCCACATACTGTTGTTTCATGAATGGCCCGTAAGATTTGGGGTCAGTAGCTGTTGGGACCTTTGAAGTTAAAACTGTCAAGTCAGTTGTCTAGGCCAGTCGAGTAATAATGTTTTAGCTCAAGCCTGGCCAGTTTATCGACAGCCAGCAGCTGTGGTCGATAGGGTCGTTACTCAGTGAACTTTAAAAAAAGATACTAACGGAGCTTCTGTATCCAGGTACGTGTCCCAAAAAAAATTTCAATCCTGAACAAGACTGCGTAATTTATAACAACTATGCGGTCTATCTGGGTCTGAGTCAGATTCTGAGAACAACACCAAATGAAACTGACGTGCACGCAGTTTGCAACAAGTGCTGGTCAAAAATAGCCTAGGCTCGGCGCACAGTTGCAACGGCCATCCACCAGCCATGTGAATGTGGCCTAAACCCACCACGCAAACGAGACCTGGCCACATCAAGGTGGACGACCACAACAATTACATCTTGGGTCAAAATGGCTATATCAGAGCTGTGTTGACTTAAAAAAAGCGATCGGACCCGAGTAGGTGTCCTTGATATCACCCGGATGTTTATCACGTCGGGCATTAGTTATTGCGACCACCCATTTTTGAGGAAACTGTGAGAGTCGGGCAATGAAATTGTAACAAACTATGAAGACCTCGATTATGCTATTCAGCAAATTCGGTAACGTCACCTTCCAGATTGGCGAGTTCGTAATCACCCAAAATGCCAGCCGGAAACAGTATTCAATGTAGCAGCGTCCGGCAGCCGACAATGTACCCGCACCAACATTACTGCTGGTTTTTCCAAGTAATATAGTTCCAATAATTTTTTAAAATCTCTAACGGTCTTTCCTCTAAAGTATTCTACCACGTCGGGGTAAATGGCGGCCCGAGTTACAGCACCATTTGACCTGGCTCACGGCTGTTTATGTGTACATGTATGCTTAATCTACAGACTGGAATGTGCGTCAGTTAACCTGTATCACTCGACCTGATAAGATGAGCAACGCTTAGTTGTTGGTGTGCCCTATGGAAAACACTCAGTTCGCGACCACCAACCGAGATAATAAAAAGCGTTCAACACTACCTGGACCACATATTCCGTATACCGGTGAGACATCCGCGCACTACACCTGACAACTAAAAATCGCAAAGCGGCCAAGTGATAGCGTGAGCCATGAAATACACTGATTGATTCTCTGACTGAAACTTAGAGATGACATCTGCCATGTTGCATGCAGCAAGAAAATTAACGCCGCTGATGTGGAATGCCTTCAAAAACGGCGATGTGAAGCAGCAAGGTTGTGTTTTAGTCCTTAAAACGTTTTGTCTATGTTTTGTCACTCGTTTTCATTTACACACGAGCCTGTCAGTTCGCACACTACTGTCAGAATCAATGGTAATTCGACTCATCACATCGTAAAATAGAAGTTCCGATCACTGACTTAACATTTCAGATGGGCCGTAATGCCTGCGACCAGAAGCTGAAAACGAATAGGTTTAGATGTATGAATGACACGTGCATGCGTGATAAAATCAGGCAGATTGTTATACTCAACATTAGTAGGTATCGCATATGACTAATCACATAAGTCCTTGCAAAATTAAATGCATTACGATCAGTCTGGACTGTTGAAGAAGAAAGTTTCCTTCGGCAAGAGCAAAAAACCTATCACTGATCGCCTACCTTCGTCAAATTTGTCTGCATTGATGTAAGATTCGGCAAGGTCGCACTGGAAATCTACGTTCTGCGGAAACCTTCGAACGACCTCCTCACAGTGAACAACGCCTTCCGCACTTTTGGACTGGAAAAGAGATGTTTTCGTTAAATTAGCCGCCTTGGTGCATGTATAAGGTTTAACAGCCAAGTAAAAAGAACGCACAGGACTTTGACTGTATGCAATAAGTGAACGGGTGATGGTATCAGCATTTCAATTCGCGAGTTACAGTTACAGAGTTACAGAGGAAATGATGAACATTTTCTACGTTACGTTCTGTATTCACCCTCCTTGCCATATGACCTAGAGGATCCAAACCTAAAGGAGATGGTACAAACCGGGATTGAAGTCTGTGAATCAAATAGAATGCTACCACTGCGTTATTTCAAACCTCTACGTGTGCAAAGGGTACTCAGTGGAAGTTGGTATTCACGGCCACAAATGGTACGTGTCGAATAGTGACGTTTTTCGAATACAGTCAGAAATACTTAAGGCAGATGCAGACAAAGACGAAACGCATAATTATGAATTGGGAAACAGGCGCTTAAACTCGTAGGGCGTATAAAACTCAAGTAACGAAGCCAATTGGACAGCCGGTAGAAGCGTGTGCAGCAAGTTCTTGGCTAATATCTGAAAGTCTGACTTTCGAGAAATTCCGGTGATTTTATACTGCAACGAGTTCAAAGGAACACAAAACGTTATAAACCGGCGACCGAAGTATATTCACAGTATCCGACCGATGTTTTTGTTGCAGGTCTGGTGACATCTAGCGTAAGCTGGTTGCTTTCAACGATTTCATCATCATCATCATCAACGATTTATAAACGTCATTACCTACCTGCCGCAAATTTGACGCGACAACTCTAGACTGCATGACAATCATGAGGAGTGCATAACAACTAACTTCAATCAGTCATCTACAACGGCCACTGACATGACCGGGACGTACTGTGGCTCGTGCAGCCACTCACCGTGAAAGTAACGTGAAATAAGCTAGAGGAAAACCTCACTGAAAAGAATAAAAAGTAATGAAACGACGCCAGATGGAGAAACCAAAAGTGAAATCAACGCAGGTCGTGACAACCACTCTATTTGATCACGACGCGATTTTACCCTACTAGTGGTGGTCCCAGTATACAGTACCCGGTGCAGTAGCCGCCCGGATGGCATGCCGAGTAAGTGACCACCGCAAGTTACGAAGCATGTTTAGTTGATCAATTGATCGCGTATCTCGAATGTGTCCCAGAATGTGTGCCAGCGAACGGCCACACAGCTCACATGGTCATGCCACTTCGTATGGGCTAATGGAAGAAAACAACGGTGATCAAACAGAGCAAATCTGTTGACATCCCCGTCACGAACAGGCCAAGTCTCCGAACCATATATCAAAACAGAATGTAAATAAACATTATATACTCTTCCTTTCAGCGACAACTGAACGTATTTTCGACGCCCCGGATGACGCAGGTTGGTAAAGACAACTCGTCTTTGCTATTCTCGATTATATCAGCCAAATATCATGTTGATGGGATAGCGTTATCTAACTGTGTGAAACTGTCCACAGTCTCAAGCACGCTGCCCACAATAAAGAAGGTAGGGGTAGGAATGCTTCAGTCTTGAAGCATCACTGTGAACTTCGAAGGTGCGAAGCGCGTTCCATACAAACCAACCCGGTCACAAACGTTGTTCAGCATGATCTGCATGTCTTCGCAGAGAGGCTAGGTTAGACAATGGCATCTGCATACTTCATATCGACCAGCATAAGATTAAGGAGAAGCGCATCATCATCAAAGACAGCAATACACCAGTGGTTCTCACTGATGCTCAACTGCCACACAACCATGAAGAAAAAAGCAAACCCTGTGTAGGAGGAGAGAAAAAACAGAAAAGAGGAAGGGACTAAACCACGTGAAACAGCTACGTTCACATCCAGTCAGCAGCAAGGTGCGAACAAACAACCCAACTATAAGTGCAAGTAAGGCGTCAGCAGTAAAACAGTTTCTTTATGGTTTTCACTGCTCCACGTCAGTAAGTGCACTCACTTCACAGACATAGTTGGCGGCATCCGAAACGGATTACCCTGTCGCAGTGACCGGAGCCAAAGGACGCCTGCGCTTTAAACCATCACCGCAAGTGGCTTGCGATGCACCGCTTGCAGTTCCACTCACACACCACGTATCCGGTGTAAACCCGAAGGAATAAGACCAGTAGGTGTGTAAGTGAGGCCGTTGTGTCCAACTGGCCAATGCTGGTTAGCCAATTGAATGGCTAGCACGGAAAAGAAACCCTTATCTCTCGGAACATAAACAGTGAGAGAGACTGCAATGACAAGATCTATACTAGGAAGAAAGATATGTAAACTGTAATACAAGAAGCATTTAAGTATAGGAATGCATGCTATTGCATTCAAGAGAGGATAAATTTGAAAAACAAAACTCAAAGTTGAACTGCGAAAAGATCAGACAGACGATTCATCATTCAATACACCGGCAAAGCCCAAGAAAAGAGTAGGTAGAAGATCACAGACACCCAAGCTGCTGAAAAGAGGAGCAGATTAGTTGCCAAACGACCATGGTCTTGATCGATGTTAATGACTTCACAGGCAACTCGAACAAACAACGACAACGTTCACGCCACTGCGCCAGATTAACCACCAACTCACCTAACGTCTCAAGCCACCCACTCTGTGAGTCACGAGGGTCCCAGCCCGAGAGACGAGCCCAATATACAGTGATCAATCCCTTCGTGAACGATTTCATTTCTCTACACCAGATCATCATATGTCCACCTCGCGCCTTGCGCCGGTCGGCCGCAGCATCAGCATACAGTGCTTGGTGTGGTAGATGACTCGCTGGCATCCTTAGTGCATAACCTAGCCATTTAAGTCTGTGCAAATGTAAGGAACGAACAAAAGAAATCGTTTGAGAATCACTACCAAATACCCATCACCTAACTTCTTCATTGCTTACTCGCTGGTGCCACCCGATACGAGCGATCAAACGCAAACATTGGTGGTCAAACACGTGGAAGTAACTCGCGTCTTCTACCCCGAGCGGCCAAGTTTCGCTGCCGTAAAGGAATGCAGCCCTCATGGTCGCTTCATTTACGCGACCCTTCAAGACTCAGAGAGATACCTTTCTGTCGCCAGAGGTGTCTTAGATTACCTAATACAGCTCTAGCCTTAGAGATACGCGCTTCTATTTCATTCTGTACACCTCCGCCACCGCTGATGCGGCGTCCCAGATACACAAACCACTCAACAACCTCCGTGAATACATTACCCAACATTAAATCTACGTAATCACAACGGGTTCTTTCGTTTAATCCTTACATTTGCACAGACTTAAATGGCTAGGTTATGCATTAAAGATGCCAGCGGGTCATCTACCACACCAAGCACTGTATGCCGGTGCTGCGGCCGACCGGCGCAAGGCGCGAGGTGGACATATGATGATCTGGTGTAGAGAAATGAAATCGTTCACGAAGGGATTGATCACCGTAGATTGGGCTCGTCTCTCGGGCTAGGATCGTCGTGACTCACAGAGTGGGTGGCCTGAGACGTTAGGTGAGTTGGTGGTTAATCTGGCGCAGTGGCGTGAACGTTGTCGTTGTTTGTTCGATTTGTCTGTGAAGTGAGTGCAGTTACTGACGTGAAGCAGTGAAAGCCGTAAAGAAACTGTTTTACTGATAACGCCTTACTTTTACATGTAGCGTGGTTGTGTGTTTGCAAGGTGCAGGCACTTTGATGTTGCATTTTTGAATATAGACGTAGCCATTTTTAGTAGCTAGATCCCTTCCCCTCCTCTTCTGTTCTTCTCTCTTCCTACACAGGGTTTGCTTTTTTCTTCATGGTTGTGTGGCAGTTAAGCATCAGTGAGAACCACTGATGCATTGCTGTTTATGATGGTGATTATGAAACACAATAATCTTGCAAAGGCACTTGGCATTTTGAAGCTGCAAAGCGCATTCTAAAACATTTAGCAGAACGCGGAATAGACTCTAGCGTTGTTTGTGCTGCTTGAAAAGTATCAAACAGTAACAACTTGCCATCCGCATGATCAAGATCAGTCAGTCTTCCACCAGATAGCAGGCCCACGCCGATATCTCGAATGCCGCAGAAATTCTCCGCTACTTCGTTCATCACTAAATCAAACAAAACGGTGAAAGGCGACAGCCTTGACGTACGCCACTCCAAGTGCCGAAAGTGTCAGACAAGTCACCACAAAACCTAACTCTAACTGAAGTATGGATATAAAGCGCCGACAGTATGTTCACATACTTGGTCGATACACATCTGCGTTTAAGCAACTATAAAGTGTAGATCGATTCATCGAATCGAACGCACCTTTGTAACCGAGAAATAGGGCAATTGTTAGCCGGCGGTATATATGACACTAGTCCAAAATTTGACGAACAGTAAAAATGTGATCTATACAACCTCGACCAGGTCGAAATACTGCCTGTTCTTCCCTAATGTTTGCCTCCCGGACTGCAGTGAGTCGACGAAATACAATGGATGCCAGAACTTCAATAATAACTGAGGTCAAGCTAACTCCCTGTGGTTTTCGCAAGAGCCACTGGCAACTTTCTTGAATGTGGGAACTACTGTCGAGTGACCCTAACGCATAAAGATGGTATTCGTCGTCTACACAAGTTGAAACAACTGAATCAAAGCCTTTAATAGCACCCCCGCACCTTCTTTGAAAAATGCCAGCATGAGATCAACTGGACCAGCAGCTCCATTACGTCTGAGAACCGAAATACAATTGCGAACCTCAGTCTCAGTGGGTGGTTCCAAATCTACCGACCAGGGTGCTACATCACAAGTTTGTGGCGGCAATCCAGCAGAGGCAGGGGGTCAGATAAATTGACCCTCAAAGTGTTCCGCCCAACGCTCTAACCTTCTGGACTTATTACAGACGAATGTGCCATTTGCCTCGCTGATAGCTGCACTGACAGACGGTTGCCTGGGACCAATGGCATGGATCGGCTTAAAGAGTTTGCCGATGTTCCCTGAAGCAAACGCGGCTTCCACTTCCTTAACTTTTTCCACTAATCAAGTCTCACGATCAGCCTTTAGGCTATGTATCAGCTTTCTGCGGATATCTCTTCGAGACTTGTTATAATAACTGCCCGGAGGAATGTTTCGTCTGACATCCAACAAATCCAGGGATTTCTCCGAAATCCAATGTTAATTTAAATTATGTACCCCCGTGCCGCATGCTACAGTACCTGCTTTCCGAATGACCTGTAAGATCTCGTTCCAGCAACTATTAGGAACTTCGGAGTGAGAACTACTACGGCAAATTTCTAAGATGGTTTGGCACTTATGATTTACCGACAGTATAGCTAGTTTCTCAACGGTCAGCCGTTGCCGTTGGTGGGGTCGTTGTCCAGAAAACGTAAGGACGAAACGGCAGCGCACCAACGAATGATCTGAATCTAAGTATGTGCTCTAATAAGAACGACAGTCCTGAATAGAACCACGCCACCTATAACTAACAGCTGTGGTCTATCTGAGACCAGGCCTGATTCGGAGAAGGTGGGCACAAAGCACAACAATGACGTGCACGATGCCTAAAACGAGTACTGACTAAAAGTAGCTTACCCTCGACGTACAGCTGCAACAGTCACCCGCCATTATCCGAGCGGTGATACTATCCTAAACCTACCACCTAAAGGAGACTCGGCCTAACCAAGCCAGTCGACCTGGACGTTCATATCCCCGGCCAGAATGACTAAATCCGAACCATGTGTCGACCGAAGGAGGGCGGTCAGGTCAGAGTAAAAGGCGCCCTCGACACCGACGCCACTACAGTCAGCTGAAGGACAGGCAAATACAGTGAAAGGATTTTTGTAAGTTTTGCGTCCAGAGCTGGTCTTAGTAGAACCTGCAAAGCAAACGACACAAAGCACAAAGTTGGATTCCTGCTAACAGGAATCCAACCCACTAATGCGGCTGCAATCATCGTGCCGAGAATTATACCTATTTCAGCTTGATCGGTAGCGGCAGCCGTGGAATCATCCGAAGTGTATAATCAGTATCGGGTAGACAGTGTGGGTGCTGCTAGTTCTGTACCCTGACTACTTCCCTGGATTGTATTCTCTGAAACACAACAAACATCGACATTCAACGAGTCTAACGTTCACGCGAGAGAGGTCTGTTGATCTACCTGTTTCAGAGTGCAAACGTTGAAATCATCTACGTTAATTCGCATTCTAGATCCAAACAAGGGATGAGGGAAGCCTGAGGCTGGATGGCAAAAGACTGGACTTGCCGATATAATGTTACTATGATTACCTATATATGCTGTGGGACCTGTAGAATAATTACTAGAAAAGAGGGTCATCATCATTATCATCACCACAATAGACAGCAATACATCAGTGGTTCACACTTATGCTTAACTGCCACACAACCACGAAGGAAAAAAAAACTTATACAGGAAGAGAAGAAAAAAGAAAGGGAGGTAAAGGGGACCTAACTAATAAAACACCTAGGGGGTCGGAAGGGGCCCGGGAGCTAAATTTGACAGGACAGTGAGAGAGGGATCAGTAGTAGCATGTTTAGGCCAATCCACTCTGCTGTATGCAGCAGACGAGGCGACCCGGTTTATACTGCGAGACGGCCGATGCAGTATGGAATTAGTCGTGTGATTATTCACAGCTAAATGTGGTCTGAGATACTGCAAGGACACGCAGACCTAGACAGGAGAACGACTAGGGTTCTCATCTAAAGCCTTTGGTTCAAAAGCCTGTACCACAAGGCAGTATGTGGGTGGCGGTGTATCATAACTGGTAGTTTTTCCGGGGGGAAAATGCAAACCTTTCAACTCTCAACCTGGAGGACCAGGAGACAGTGGTTTGTCAGACCTCTGCCTACTGGCCTACCTGAAGTATGAATGACTCTGTCGGTGTGGTGGCTACACTGTCCAGTTTAGCCTAATAGGTCATCGTGATGCGCAAGCCATCACACTGTATCGAGTTCCGGTTTCGTTGTGACATGCGCACTATTATTTTTAACCTTCATCGACGACCTTCCAGCTGTAAGCAACTCTACTGCTGTTTTGTACGTTGATGACACGAAGTTCTGGTATGTTTTACGCAGCACTGAAGAAGTGAAAGATTTTCAAATAGACCCGGGTGCCCTATATCTATGCTCAGTACAAAATCGACCGTCTTCAACATGTCCAAGGTGAAGACTATGCACATTCGTCATCACAATACTGGGACATACCGTATCGACGATGCTACCTTGGTCACTGTTCACCAGCAACGCGACCTAGGTGCCGTTGTTACATCGGACATCTGTCCTAGTACTAGCAATATGCTGCCGGTAAAGAAAGCCAGCAGCCGGCTAACAATTCCCAGTACGGTTCTCAAGATAATCCCGATTGATACTACCCCATGAATCTGACACACCGGTAAGACCACTGCTGGAAGTCAACATTCAGGTATTTGTGTCGTGCTGGAAGAAAGAGGTAAATACTCTGGAGGTTATCCATCGGAGGGCTACTAAGAGAGTTAACTCTATTTTCTTTGTCGCAAGAGGACCGTTCGTCAGAGCTAGAATCATCTCCCTTAGCCTACAAGCATTTGACGGGCGATCTTACACTAACATACAAAATTCTATACCTCCTGGATCAGCTTAACGAAAGCCTTTTCGTCATTGCTGATGCGATGAGTCTCAGAAGCCATAAGTATGAAGTTTCCAAGCCATGTGGCAGCCACTTATGTAGACGACATAGTTTTGTCGTCCCAGTCTGTTCGACACGAAATGCACTCGCGACAACAATTGCCTTGGCATCAGTCGATGCAATCAAGAAGCAGTTAGATGACGAGATTATTGCAAAGTGGCTACTGATATTCGAGCACATATAGTCCCCTGTACACAGTATTGTCATTTCCTCTTTTTATCCTTTCCTTTTTTCTCCTCCTATGTGTGGTCTTCCCTACTATTATTCCGTCGCCATACATCAAAACGGCGCAATTTCCTTCAGTGTTCGATTGCTGCCAGCTGTTTCAGTACTCAACACAGTCTACTTTCACTATTTTAGCAGTTCACGCGATCGGAACAGACGGACAATCATCGGACTCACATTGAGATCGAACCTGTTGTGCAACACTATACCGTCACCGATCCAGAACACCTTGAGGCGGGGATTTACAATTATTGCACTTTTCACTTCGCAAGAAACCGGTGAATACACTTAGATAAGCGACACAGATATGCATGTGCATACAATGTACATACACTGAAACGTTCATTGATATTAGAGATAGCTTTACAGATGATTCGACACAGAGATTATCATGACAGAAGCACCACGTGAAATTAACAGCAGCCAGCTTTACTTCAGAACTTTCGTCTTTACTATGGAATGGTTTGCATGAAGGTTAGACGGTTCAAGTGAAAGAAATTAGGCGTCAGCAAACGAAGAGTTAATGACAAATATGAGGTTGGCAAAACTCACCCGAGCGTAACACTGACACAACAGAACCTTTGCCTGTATTTCGTACTCCTTGTTGGATGACTCAAGTTTCAACATCGTCAACGCATTGTCAATACACACAGAATATTTTGAGTTTTCGAGAGCATCTTGTGCATTCGTAACAGCCTTTGCTAATTTCTTCACTTTGCGGTAATGTTTTAGACATTCTTGATCATCTTGATCTAGCCGGAGACACTCGCGAACTTCTTCAACCGACTGAACGACCAAACCGGAACTATACATAAGTTTTGCCAGTTTCAAGAGACCTTCGCGGTTATCATTTAACAGATGGACTCCATGTCGCATTTCATGTATGCCCTGACAGTTCATCAGACGAAAATTACAACTTACCTTTTGTACTTCACCAAGCATTAAATAACAATTTGCCCGCATTTCCCGGAGCTCTGGACTGAACTGGATCACCTCCACTAATGCGTCGAGCTGACTAAGAGCATCCTGATATAACCTGTTATCGTAGAAATATTGAGCATCTGAAAGTCTCTTCTCAAGTTCACGGGCTAAGTCAATCTTTTCAGCGGCTTCTGGATCACCAAACTCTGATTTCTATGAAACAGCATAATCAAAATTATCAGCATTACCAACAAGATAAAGTCAAGTTGGGCTTCTTTGAGCTTTCCAGTCTTCAAAGAAAGAAGCGCCCTCTGCTTGATAGCCTACATTGAAGTTATTACCATTAGCATAAAACTACATACGGGACTGAAAGCCTTATTCAACTGGACGCTCGTATCAAAATCCGGAAGAGCTAGGCGAACATTTCCTAGGGCCGAATAAGCTGTGCCGCGCTTATAATAAGCAATATAATTTTTTGGATCTTTGTCTATAATTTTATGAATTCAGATACTTAACATAAACTAACCGACAGCCTGAATGTACAAGGACAGAGCATCACTTAATCGACCGGCCGCAAGATGCCGTGTTCCTTCATCTAACAATTTTTCGATCGTCGCTTGCACAAACAATTTGTCTACGGAGCGAAGTTGGATGACAATACATGGAAAATTACTTGGCAGGTATAGATAAATCAGTGCAGAAAGATACAATAAAGACGTTCTTACAACCGACGGAAACATTGAGACACAACTCAACAAACACACGAACGAACACCGCGCCCAAAGTGACGCACAATTTCGTGTGGGAATAGACCATTGGTCGAGAATGACCTTTTCAGCGATTGAATTCAGCGATTGATACACGGGTTCGAGGCAGAGGCCCAA
>JTDE01021567.1:0-28662 GCA_014338405.1 Paragonimus skrjabini miyazakii | reverse complement strand
CAAAATATGAAGACCCTGACTACACCACTGAGCAACGTGGGTAGGTGTCGCCTGCCTGGCTGGGGTCCTCGTGATCACTCAAATCGCTGGTTAGAGACGCTATCCGAGATGGCGATGTGTCGCAGTCAATGGCGTGCCTGTATCCATTCCATTTCCGCTTCTTCCTCTTAGTCTTTTCTCAATAATTTTCACCCTTCTTAGTAACATCAAGTATCACAAAGCCGATGAAATTTGTTAATAACAAAACCAGCAGAGACTTGACGAAAGTAAACAGGGTTTAATTTGAAAGATTCCAGAGGGAATAATGAGCGGTATCATCACTTTCAACTATGAGCCGTACTTCTGGGTATAATGGATGTTATTTGTGCTTCATCACATTCCATGCTGAAATGTTCTGCAAACAGCTAAGTGACACAGGATCATTGAGCAGTGCATTCCATCAATTAACTGTAACCGAACAGCTTTTACAACACATAACGTTGAAAAACCATACACAGCAACACATCGGTATAATAAATAAGCCCTATTTTTCACCAGGAATATACGAGTGAAACGGTGTAGCACCAAAGTACAGACCAAGAGAAACTTCAATCGTATTGCATTAAAACCTACCAGTCTCTTAGTTGCTGAGGTCGAGTGAATTGATGAAGTATGTTCACGCGGTGATCTTGACTAGTCTTCTGTTTGATTGTCGGGTTGAAATACTCGCTGACGCGTATCTGTATTGAACAGGTCATTCTGTTTTAGTTTGGTTTTATGAAAGTGGAATAGAATCTACGGCAGATTTAACAAACCACTGGAAACAGCTCGGTTAAAATCTATTCAAATTGGAAGCATCACAATCCATTGCCTCAGGCTGAAAGTTCAAGGAGAAGAAATTTATCAACTCAAAAGCTGTCATGAAGTGAATTGCACATATCATAGCACGTTTGTTAGAACTATCAACCAGTTCGGTGATTTGGCAACTGGGATTATGGGAAAAGCTGAAATATTTTTTGATGTTCACCCTCAAACCAAATTCTTATGATCGGTTTCGCTTTTCTTTGTACTCACCAAGTGGATATTAGATGTTATCAAGCTATAATGGTTAAAACAGACATTACCTCAGAATTCCGCGCATGCGTCACAGTGGTTTTAAAGTTCTGCGGTCTTCTGAGTAACATGTGATGGAAATCGGCCCCTCAATAAGGTCACCCATTCCGCACAGCCGCCAGGAAAATAGTCAAAAAAATAAGGACACATTTATCTATGAGATACCAAACTCACTAAGAATAAAGCTGTTTTCAAACCAATCCTAAAAATGCATCGGAGGGAATAGACAAAGTGATGGTTAAAACTCCCTGCTAATAACTGTTCACTGTCCAACAGAAAGGCTTCACGTCGTATTGTGCGCGTCGATGACCAATCATCTGACCGCATAGTGTAATCCGTGACATCGTGTAAACTGGTTACTGACGGGCTGCAAAACTCGAGAACTCACAGGCAATTTATGAAGCAGGTACTGTGGCATAATGCGCGAGGGTACGTGGGTTGAACAAACATTGGATCTTGGAGAAATCCCTGGATATGTTAGAAGCTGGATGAAACATTCCTCCTGGCAGTTCATGCAACATGAACAGGAGAGGTATCTGTAGGAAACTGAAACGTAACTTAAACGCCGGTCACGAAGCTTGGTTGGTGGAGAAAGTTAAGGAAATAGAGACCGTTTTTGCCTCAGGGAACAGCGGCATACTCTTTAAGCTTATCTATATTACTGGACCCAGGCAACCCTATGTAAGTGAAGCTATTATCGAGACTTATAGCGCACTCGTCTATAATAAGGTTAGGGCGGTAGGCGAGGCACTCTGAGGATCAATTCACCTGGCCTCCTGCCGCCACAACCTTGAAGTGTAACACCCTGGCTCTTGCATAGACCACAAGGGAATTAGTTTGATCCCAGTTTGACCCCATTATTTTTCGTCCACTCACTGCAGCTCTGGAGGCGAACATAAGAGAAGAGCAGGCTGGGTTTCGCTCTGGGCGGGGATGTATAGATCATATTTTTACTCTTCGTTAAATTCTGGGGCGGCGTCATGTGTACCGCGGTCAACAATGGCCTTATTTCTCGACTGTAAAATTGCGTTCAATTCAGTGGATCGATCTACACTTCTAGAGTAGCTTGAACGCAGAGATGTGCCGACCGAGTATGTAAACACATTGTCGGCGCTTTATTCCCACACTTCTGCTCAGGTTATGGTTTACGGTGAGCTGTCTGACAGTTCCAGCACCATGTGCGGCGTACGTCAAGGCTGTCCCCCTTCACTGTTTTTGTTCAATTTCGTCATAGACGAAATAATGAAGGACTGTCTGCGACTCTCAAATTATGCCAGCGTGGACCCGCTACCTGGTGAAAGACTGACTGGTCTTGATTATGCTGACGACAAGGTGTTGCTATTTGACACCCTCCAGGCAGCACAAACAACACTAGAGGCTATTTCGCGTTCCGCTAAATCCTTCGGAATGTGCTTTACAGCCTCAAACTGTAAAGTGCTTCTGCAAGATTGCCGTGATTACGTTGGTTTATTGTTAGATAATGCAGTCATGGAGGTTGGGGAGTGGTTTGTGTGTCTGGGAAACTGCATTGGCGGCGGTGGCGGTGCAAGAAATGAAGTGGAGTCACGTATCTCTAAGGCTAGAGTGATGTTCACTAACCCGAGGCGCCTCTGGCGACAGAGACGTATCTACGTAATGTTTGAAGAACGCGTACATGAGGCGACAATGAAGGCTGTGTTACTTTACTCCGGCAAAACTTGGCTGCTCAGAAGAGAAGATGTGACCATTGTTGCCTGCGTTCGATCGTTCTTATGGGGTGACACCAGCGAGTGAGCAACGAGGAGGTTAGGGAGTGGGTATTTTGTAGTGGTTGTCAAACGAATTCTTTTGTTCATTCCTTACATTTGCACCGACTTAAATGGTTAGGTCATGTACTAAAGATGCCACCTAGTAGTCTGCTATATCAAGCACTCTTTGCCGATGATGCGGCCGACTGGCACAAGGTGCGAGATGGACAGATGATGACCTGGCGTAGACAAATGAAATCGTTCACGAAGGGATTGTCCACTGTAGATCGGGTTCGTCTCCCGGACTGAGGCCCATAAAACTCACAGAGTCGGTGGCTCGAGACTTTAGGTGAGATGGCGGCTAACCGAGTTCAGTGGCATGAATGCTGTTGTTGTTTGGTCGAGTTATCTGTGAAGTGAGTGCACTTAATGACGCGGAGCAGTGGAAGTCGTAAGGAAGTTATCTTACCGATGACGTCTTATTTTCACCTACAGCCTGGTTGTTTGTTTGCAAGGTGTAGTCATGTTGATGTTGTATGTTTTAATATAGATGTAGCTTTGATTAGTAGTTAGGTCCCTTCCCTTCCCCTTCTTTTTTATTCTCTCCTTCTGTGCAGGGATTGCTTTCTTCTTCATGGTTGTGTGTTAGTTAAGCATCATTGTGAACCACTGATGTATTGCGGTCTACGATGATGATGATGAAGCCACTGGGTATGACCATCCGCCGGTTACCCGAAGGCTAGAAGGTTCCTAGTGAATAGCTGTCAAGGAAGATCATAAACTAAACTTTGACCTTCCGGTTTCGCCCACACCATGGAGAATACGATTGCGAGACCTCGTTCATACAGCAGTGTAATGTTCTGAAAGTGTGTTTTAATCACCAAAGTCTTGAGTGCATTGTCTTTTGGAGCACCATAAGTATAACCACACTGTTTGATGGCGTGCCTTCGGAACGGATAAGGCTGGCCTGCTGATAAGCTTACCAGGCTATATATAGTAGCTTCGATGCTTCTTTCACCTTTTTATGAACGTCAGTTTATCACTTTACATACTGTTCACGGTTTGCAGGGCCTAGCTGGGCTGAGGGCAGTAGACAGGTTGTTGAGGTATGACCTCTTTTTATGGTAGGCGTCGGTAACTTTTTTCGGTTAGGGGGAGGAATGCTATCAGTGAATCTATAGAAGAGGCTCACAAATGTTTGACCTAGCATCCCTTGGCTTCCTAAACGCAAGTATATCGCCCCTTGATCCATGTGCATTAGGTGAATAATAAAATAACAACAGTGGCACCCAAATGCTTCAGTCAATATAGTCCTATATAAAGCTACGTATGTGCTCGAAGGTTAGTTCGGTGAGTGAGTGCGGTACAACCACATCATTTTTTCAACACCGGACTGAATGCTATCAAGAAGTACTCACAGATTAGTGCCCTAAACCGTTCGAACTATTCCGCTGCGCCCCATTTTCCCGTTATAATTTGCATGGTTCACTTTTGGAATCACTAATCTTTGTCCAACAAATGAAATAAGCGACGGTAAGGCAGCAATACTGCTTTTGTTGGCTAATTTACTTAAGCAAACCCCCCAGATGAAACAAGTTAGTATGAAGATTGATGGTGTTTTTCAGGCTACCGGCTCGTAATCTGAGACGACAGGCCAGAGGAGACCAGAGGCAGATTGTCATCTAAATGGGCCTTGCAAAGCTAAGTTCTTAGTTTGCTTCTTATATACCGCATTTTTGGTAAGTATTGGTTTCACTTCTAAGTACTGTCGAGCATCAATGCTAAATCATGTTGGGACCATCAGGTGAATAAATCCGCCAGCCGATCGGCGAGCGTTACGGTTTATTTTCGGACAGCTGGCCGTAGGGTGGCCACCCTTGATTTAAGGCACACAGTATTTCCTGCCGAAGTTTAGTTCATTTAAGCGGTACGGACTTCTTAACAGATCTTGAAGACAGTATTCGCCTAGGGCTAAAAACCTTGCAAACATAGTTAGTAAACTGGAGGTGGTGGTACAATGTTCTTTTGAACTGCTTTAAACATCTTAGTGTATACTTACCGCTCGATTTGATGAGTAATCCTTTATTGTCTTGGTGGAGTGTCATATAATATCATATAGCACAATGCGCCATAGTATGGAATAGCATAATACATCATGACTGACAATATCTTTGTAGGAGACAGTTAAATCTATATAAGTGACCACATTCCTATCTAAAATACCATTCAGTTGAGACTAAAAAGTAATAAATATCAGAGTAAAACTGAGGGTATCCACGCACCTTTTCGGCCACCGTGATTTCTTCTCCATCCAAAACTGATAGTTGGTCAAGCAGGGATACCACCTGTGGCTTGTAAAGGTTCTGTTCACGAATAGAGTTCTGTGACAAATCCAGCTTTCTCAGTAATCGGAGGGGTTGCAAAACGCTTGTTGATTAATTGTTGTTTTACTAACAATGAAGTATGAATGCTTACCACAAATTGCTCGAGTCTACAATTTGGTTTTCTTTTAGATTCAGTACATTTATTAGGTGCAGATTGGCCAGACCTCCAATGAGCGATATTCCACATCCCGCCAGATGGAGTTCACTGATGGTATCCGGGAACACACCCTGGCCGTTCTTCTTTGCGTAGTACACAAACGTCATGCCACCATGGGAGACATTTCCAGCACATTCAATCAGATCGTATTGTTGTTGTAATTCAGCACACTGTTCAACAGTGAGCTTAAGCGAGACCGCTGAAGAAAGGCCTTCATTGTACGATAAGTCCAAAAACCTGAGCACTGGTAAACCTAACAATGGCGGTCGTACTGGCATAAAGTGTTCCTTTTGCATTTGTGTATAGACGTTCTCTAGCTGGTCCAGATAATCAACTGATCCATACACAATCTGGTTTAAATCCAGCCCCAGTAAGGCCACTGCAGTTAGCAAGTTATGCCTCAGTGATAAGGAGTTCAAACGTCCGCACCCCCAGACACCTGAAGGAATAAAAGCAATATTAAGTTTTCCTTTGAATATCCTGGTATGTCAATACTTCGGAGGGAAAACGTTAAAATATTTTTACCTTAGAACTAACGAATCGTTAAAAAGAGGCCGGACAACCTCCTTTAGTTTCAAGTTTAGCTATATGAGTGCACGCGCTTGCCAAACGAAGGCCTTGGCCTAGTAGCCCATCCTCCTTGTCATTGCGTAGGGCAAAACTTAAGACAGAGGGAGGAGGGGATCTGGCGATGTGTCGCAGTCAATGGCGTACCTGTATCCATTCCATTTCCGCTTCCTCCTCTTAGTCTTTTCTCAATAATTTTCACCCTTCTTAGTAACGTTTTCTTCTAGGATATTCCACGTCACTGTTGAGGTGAGCGGCGGCCCGAGCCACAGTACCTTTTGGTCAGGCTCATGGCTGTTATGATGATGATGATGATGAGCCTGTCACAGTGACCGAAGCCAAAGGAAGCCTGCGCTTTAAACCATCACCGCAAGTGGCTTGCGCTGCACGACTTGCAGTTCCACTCACACACCACGTATCCGGTGTAAACCCGAAGGAATAAGACCAGTAGGTGTGTGAGTGAGGCCTTTGTGTCCAGCTGGCCTATGCTGGTTAGCCAATTGAATGGCTAGCACGAAAAGGAAACCCTTATCTCTCGGAAAATAAACAGTGAGAGAGACTGCGATGACAAGATCTGTACTAAGAAGAAGGATATGTAAACTTCACAGATAACTCGGCCAAACAACAACAGCATTCATGCCACTGAACTCGGTTAGCCGCCGTCTCACCTAAAGTCTCAAGCCACCGACTCTGTGAGTTTTATGGGCCTCAGTCCGGGAGACGAACCCGATCTACAGTGGACAATCCCTTCATGAACGATTTCATTTGTCTACGCCAGGTCATTATCTGTCCATCTGGCAACTTGTGCCAGTCGGCCGCATCGTCGGCGAAGGGTGTTCAGTGTACCAGACGAAAAGCTGGTATCCTTAGTGTGTGGCGTAGCCATGTGAGTCTGTACAAATATGAGGAATGAATTAGAGAACCTGCTAGGCAATTACTAACAAGTACCCACCTCTTATTCGCTGTTGCCCCCATGCCAATCATGAACACTACTGTCCCATTGAAGCTGGGATAACCAAATAATTCTGCGTGTCCCGATTAACCAGATATTCGTTGATGTGTCGCTTAATCTGAGTCGCGAAATCATTCGTGAAATGTTTTAGATTGCGTTCTAAGAATAGACCTGTCGGATTAACAAGTTAGAACGTCGGGAAGTAAGTGTGCACATGCGGTTCCAAAAGCACACAACTTTTGCAGGTGAGAGCTAGTGTTGTCTGAAGCCGTAGCACCCTAGCTTACCAGTAGATCCGCTCATTTATGACATTGTACACCAAGTAACACAAAACAGTGTACTTCTGTTTTGCTCCTCTTATAGTTCGCAAGGGAACTTTGAACAGTGTTTTACCATCACTATCAACAACACTACATCGCTACTTGTTGAACAGTCTGTCACATCATTACTTGACATTATTGGTTCGGCTACGTGCATTCTGGCACACGCACTACCGGTTTCCAGAAACCGTGATACCATCCAACAACGTCTGTAGAGCTATGGGTGTTTATTTGGCGCATTTGAAGTTGAACAGCCTGATCATTTTGATAAGGTTCAGAAGATTTGAGAGAAACAGCAAATAACCTTACTGCACTTGTTCGTTGACAAGCGAGATGAAGCTGGTGTTCGACCGGTCTTGTCTATAGACCCACCGATCCAGAACGATTGTAACTTTCGGCCAATTGGAGCTGTACTTGCTTGTGACCTTTACCTGGGGTTGGGGACAGACAAAACACTGATGCAGGTGAGACGTTATATTTCGTATCCCATCTAGTTCACTTCAAAGATACTTTAACGCATGCAGTCAGCCAACAGACTGCACCAACAAGGTGGCCGTCGGGCTGATCAGGTAACTAACCATCGCCTAATTAAGCTCAGCTAGTGATCAGACGAACAGGCTCAGGAAGATCATTGGAATGCATTCCCTGACAGCCCCACGCATCGTCCAAAACGTTGCGAGTGCAGGTTCGTTATTGATATCTGGGGTAGAAGAAACGAACACAGTAAGTGATAGGCTCGAAGGTGCCCATAGCGAACGCTCTGTATCAGAAAAAGCAATCGAAAGTACTGCACACTCCAGTACCACCAACTTAACCCAAACAACTGACTTGCTTGACTTATACTACATGACCAAGTTTCTACAGTGGAATAAATAACATGAAAGGTGATGTGACACTGGAATCTCTGTCTGGGCTGCTGTTCGTTGACACTCACACGGTTAACTTAAAAAATAGCTAGTGTATATCATCCCCTGATGAATGCAAAATATATTGGAGGTACGTGGGGGGAATTTTACGTGCAACCAGCTATAAAATTAAACCGCTAGGTTTAGTCCGAAATTTGTAAACATGACGGATACATTAAGAGCAGATCTAAAACAACAACCGGACTTTCCAGGTGTTCATACATGATGCCATGACAATTTAAATTTCACCTTTTCAGGTGTTCACCGTTAAGATGCATAAAAGTTCACTTGTGTAGTGGGTGCTCCAAAACTGACTAAGTCTAACCAGTAACAGTCCGATCACTCTAAAGGTTTGGTGTGGTGCTGCACAAATATGAAAGAAGCTGTGGGTAAAGGCGAAAAAATGCTCACGGTTTCCTTCCATTAATAACTAAAAAGCCTTAAGGAGTCCTGTCATTTAAACGTTTCTCAGTAACAATAAGCAGTCAGTCAGCGGAACTGTAAACAGTTCATAATGATTCATGAGGCTTACCCTCAAAACCACACGCCACGACCGGTTTCATTCTTGTTTGGACTCATGCGGAGATAGTTTGATGGAAGGTGAGCATCAAGAGTCATTATGAATTTATTACCGTGCTTCGCTGTTGAGGTTATATTTAAACGAGAAACTGTGTGATCCTGCTTCATCGTTTTGCGTACACCCCTTAACCTGCTTGTATCAAAATCTTTGTGTTACAAGATCAGACGTCCTTGGCGCCTAATTTTAGGTTTTCCCGTTTTTCAGAGTAATTTGCTACTATTCTGCCTCTTTCACGGACAGTCCAAGTCTTAAAATCAAACTCTATGAAAATATGTGCGGAAGTTTATTTGTGATACAAAGCCTCAAGGCTGCGTGTATGTTGAACGTACAGTGTCACTTCTTTAGATTAACTAAATATAATTAATTGACTTTAAAATTTTATATATGGTGTCCTGAAAGGCCAGAAGAACCAAAAACAGGGTGACCCCCAGTTTCCGCTAAGTCGGATTACAGATGCCCTATATAACTTTGAAACCATATACCCTATTTCCAATTAATTATATTAGGAGACCCCCGATTGTGAAGTATATCGGCTTTTACTAGAATGGAACCAGCGACAAGCGCTGCACTGACTAAATCACAAGGAAACACATGTTCAATGCTTGATAAAGACGTTAATGGAATCCATCTTGAACTATTTGGAAAGTCCTGCTTGATGTTTACCCTCATGAATCATTTGGTGGGTTGTTTTTGACAGTGTGATGAGTTTGTGTTTGTGCCCAGTTGTGAAGCTTGTGAGGTTTCGTCGTGGCACAGTTGGTAAATCACTTGCTGCTTCTAGGCACTCTGTTCACTTCGCTTGTTCGAATCGCGCCCAAATCATGGCTTTTGGACATACAGGTCTTCTCTGAGGGTATAGTTCCGCTAAGCCACCTACCAATGACAAGACTACTTAATTTGTTTTAAAGGGTTTTTGATTAAATATTTGAAAATTGACCTGCAAACAACTTCACACAATCAAACAATGGTGACAAGAAGCTGACAAAATTGAAGTTGCTGCTGATCACATTTGTTATTCTTCTCAAGGATGGCATACGTCCACCGTTAATATCCACAACATGATGCTGCTTTATAAAGATTCTACTATTATTAGTACCTTTGACGGCATAAATTTTTAATGCTCGAATTTAACGAAAAACAGTCAGAAAACGGTGTTATTCAGTAGCAGCAACTTTATCGATCAGGAAATATTTATTTATGGACTATCTAAGTGAATCCGCAGCCTGAAGAAACACAGAGAATCTACACTATTCTACTGGATAAAAACGTGTCACCCGATTAACAGGCTGTCACTTGACAATAACTTGTCATTTCTTAACTTCATCAGCGCAGAAAGAAGACATATGTTGCGCTATGTTAACATTTCGTTTACTCTCATCAGTCGCAAACGTAAAACATGCGAGTTATATATGACACACAAGTAGAGATAGGCATACAGTCACGCCACGTATTACGTCCTCACCACCACGGCAATCCTATAGGTTGCTTCACCCACTTTTGTGCACATAGCGCCAGCTGGTGAGCTCTAATCAGCATGGCTTCGTTAAAGGCCAGTAGTTTCGGGTTCTGATGACGTAACAATACTTTGAAAAAGTTAAGTGGGACCACCTGGTGACCTGTTATCATGAGGTGTCTGGCAATCGATGATGCGGGGCTTCGAGTAACAGATTCACCGGTTTCCGGTTGTTGTGTCATGCGCTGTTTTAACCAGTTTGGGACGTGTTCGGCCACACGCTGAGATAGCCGTCGGCCTGTTCTGTCTATGTAAACGTCACCGCAACTGCAAGTGAACTGATAGACAGCTGTTGGCAGTTGGCAACATCAGCGGAATGCAAATGAAAGCTTCCAGTTAGTGGAGTCATCAACACTGACAGCATCCAAACAAATGAAATTAATGGTTTGCCGTCGGTAAATTAGGTAACAGAGCATACATGCTAAATAAACCCAAGTTAAAACAATAAAGTAGGTTGGAAAAACGACGCACGAAATCTTAAATAATCTACTTGCAAAGGGCCAACACCAATTTGTCTGTATTATGTAAGTAACGCTATGTAACGCTATCCGAGATGGCGATGTGTCGCAGTCAATACCGTACCTGTATCCATACCATTTCCGCTTCTTCCTCTTAGTCTTCTCTCAACAATTTTCAAACTTCTTAGTAACGTTTTCTTCTAAGATATTCCACGTCACTGTTGAGGTGAACGGCGGCCCGAGCCACAGTACCTTTGGTCAGGCTCATGGCTGTTATGATGATGATGATGATGACGAAGTAACGGGTTCCATGTCGACAGCCTACGGATAATTCGTCATCAGAAAACCACGAGTAATTTAAACGGCGATGGCACAGAAGAACTAAGGCAACTACTGTTAGATTAACTAATGTTGGTCCGTCCCATCTCAGGTTGAAACTCTTGCTATTCACGTAATAAGTGGCCAATAATGCCTTCGGAACTGACTGTTAATCACAGTCAGTAGTGAGGACGCTGTTTTTGTTCAGTAGAAATTCTTCCGGAGTAAATGTGAGCAAATACGAAGGAATAATAACCCCAGGGTAGTTGGGTCGTGGATCCTAGCTTACTCCCACAATCGACTTGAGTGTGCACAGAGTGTAGGCACCTTGATGTTGATGATTTGAATTTAGAACTGTTATCTTTACGTGTTACGTTATACCCCGTGCCAGTCTCTGATCTTTAAATCGACTTCTATTTTTTCATCGTTGCACGACAGTCAGACACAAGTATCAACTATTGGTGTGTCGCTGAGAATGAGGTTAATTAGGTTTGAAGCGTCCGTGATGTTGTTGGTTTCTTAATGGTACACACCATACAGACACTCAATACACTGTATTTGGAGGCAATTAAGTTAACTGCCGTTTTGATGTACAGTCAGTGCACAAGAATAGTAATAATTCCGCAGAAGTACTGTAGGTGCTATAAGAATATTATTGTGCTACTTACTGGCTGGAACCCAGCTTAGCTCTAAATTGAAACAAGAATGTGTTTACTCAAGAAACAGTGAAAATAACACAGAACAACTTTTACTCAATTGCCATCAAATACAGTTAGGTGTTGTTGTGACGATCAAAATTTGAACTATTTCAACACACGCTAAAAGGTTTCCCTTTTGGAAGGGACGCTCCTAACTTATGATCACCTGGGACCAGCACGATAGGGGTTACACAGATATCCGTAATACTTTGGAAGACGCTTACGGCACACCTACTAGGGGCACGAAAAGTCGTCCACTCCCTTCAATCCATCCTTCATATCAGACCACTTTTAGTCCATTTCAGGCAGCGTGCACGATGCCGGTTGCCCTCTCGAGAGGTTTAGTAGCAATTTCCATTCTCTCTGATGCCACTTACATGCGGCTTGAACAGATGCATAAACTGATTACTTCATAGAGGCGCATAATATGGCGAAGAAGAGCACTGACCTCATACTGACGGCTCAAAAGAAGGATGTGTTCTTATTCTTACCATTCAAGGGTGACCACTTAGCCAATGATATAAAGCACAAATTGAAGTCTGCTCTGGCGCGAACATATGCGGCTGCTCAGTTGCGCTTATTTCAAACCACCAGAGGACTAGTTCTCCACAATCGCGAAAGTAGTTTGTCAAGTTGTTCTGTCTCTCATGTTGTGTACCAGTTCACTTGCAGTTGCAGTGACGTTTACATAGGCAGAACAGATCGACAACTATCACAGCGAGTCGCCGAACACATCCCGAAGTGGTTGAAACAACAGATGACTCATCACTCTCAATTAGGTGCACTGACGGCTCGAAATCCAACCTCATCGATTGCTAAACATCTCATGACAACAGGTCACCAAGTTGACCCAGTTAACTCATTCAAGATATTGTTGCGCAACCGAAATCCGAAGTTGTTAGCTTTCTGTGAAGCGATGCTAATCCGAACTTACCAGCCGACGCTGTGTGCACAAAAGTGGTTGAGACAACCTATTGGGTTGCCATGGTCGTGATTACATAATAATTGGTGTGCTTGTATGCGTGTCTAATCCCTGTTTGTCCTTATCTGTGTGATGTATATAACTGGAATGTTTTACGTTTGCGATTGATGAGAGTAAACGAAATGTTAACATATCGCAACATATGTCTTCTTTCTGCTCTGATGAAGTGATTACTTCTGGTAGAAAAAGGTGTTTCGTTTGAGATTATGCCAGGTATTTTTTCCGTTATCTGCTCTTGGCTCATATCGTGCATGCACCGAATACATATTCAAAGCTGAGCGTTGAATTCCTATTGGCAAATCATATATACACTTTTGTGTGTGGCCATCTGGCCAGGGCAGTAGTTGGCTGACAATCTAACTTCCACCCGACGTAGGCTACACTCATTTTCCTTCCTCTTGTCGTCTTTATTAGGATAAAAATGATGCGAGGCACGACGACCAATGAGAACTGACAGTGGTTTCATTGTTTGCACGTGATCCAGAAAACCGGCTGCATTGTACCGCAATCAATGAGTATAATAGTTCCGTAAGATACAGGTTATGACAGATTTGTCTGATGAATTTCAGGCAATTGTCGGAAACTCCAAGATGCCAAGACCATTTCAGTCTTTAAGGAATTTTTCAAAAGGTGGAACTTCCTCAATGATAAGTCGGATGAACTTAAGACATGCAAAATCCGATACACTGGATGCATATTTGAGTATGCAAAAGACAATCTTTGAGCCGTACTAGAGGTTTAAGACTAAAATGCTCCAAAGGGATGGGATGTGCATTGATCACAGGTTTCAAACGCTAGGGTGACGGCTTGTCTGGATTGTCGAAGGTCGTGTTTATTCACAACCACCCGGCGGACCCAGTCACGGAACAACAATCGTACCTTCCGATCAGGCTGAAGACCCTTACGATGCCGATGAGAGTCGGGTCTTAACTACTGACCAACACGCCGAGCTTCAAATTATCTGACTTGTGCGATCGAAAATAGGCAAGTACGCAACCATAATGGGTGTAAGTATGTGCAAGAAGGTTTTTTGAAGCGGAGCTAATCCAATTACTTGATGAAGTTACAGAACTGACTGAATTTGAAAGTTATATTTAGCATACATTCTGATGCGCACAACAGCTAGATACAATTCGTGATGAATCAGCAGCAAGTCGAGTTTACCTCGGATTTCTTAAAATAGATGACCCGCACGGGACCTGTTTTCAGCGTTGCAACATGTTTATTTCATAAGCGCTGCATGAGTTGGGCGTTGGCATTCCAGTTCTTTTTGGGTGGTTTGTCTATGGAACGATTACGTCCGTAGTAATCTTCATACGTCGATGTCTGACGTTCACCGACCCCATTCCTGTACCATTCATGACGATGGATGATTCCGCAGTCGTCAGGGAGTACAAGATGTTCCCCAATTTCTGTGACGCGATCATAATTTTCGCAATGTTTCATTTGAGGTAAACTGACATAAGGTGTATATATGCATATCTATTGCATCAGTTTCACAATCAGGTTGTATCCTCCAATCACGAATTCGCAGTAGACAAGCTGGTTTTTAATCCATACTCCTTCGAAAATTACTGCTCAAATTAGCAGTCATTTGCTTCATTGGTGTGTGCTTAATAAACCAAGATGCTAGGAAACGAAACCTGTGATTAAGACTCACTTATAAACACGTGCTCAATTTTGCTAGTTCCTAAAAGTGTGACTTCCACCGCAACTCAGATTAAAAAATGTGTAAACTTCAATGCGTAGAAGAATATCAGTGCGTTTACTTCGGATTCTGTATAGAGCAGGACAGAAAATAAGGTAAACGGACTGCGGTCTTTTAATTTTTTCAGTCTCGTTGAACTGTTTACTTAGTAGCGAGAGAACAGAAATGTATCGTTAACCCATGACACCATAATTTCCAAATGCCGCCAGATTAAAGAAAATGATAAGTTGTTCCCTCTTTCAACATTTGGTATTCGATGGATTTTGCAGGCGACCGTGAAAATTGTCAGGAAGGCCTTCTCTATTAAGTGACCATTATTAGTTTGAATAAAGCAACAAGGGAAGACAAATCATGTGGTGTTCTCCGAAGTGACAATAACAGTTTACTTTTAACGAAAAGCATACCCCCAAATTGGGTAAAATGCCCCTGTTTCTATATTATGATTCATGCATCACATGGCAGGTATTTATCTTGGTTCTTCAGAAGTAATCGTTTCTTCAAGTTTATATGTGGTTGTCATAGATATATTAAGTGCATCTCACATACGAATCGAGTAAGTTGAGGGGGCTTAATATAGAAGCTACATCAATGTCTGAAACAGTTACTATAGGAATTCTGTGATAGCTTATGTACAGGATCCATGTTACCAAATACAATGGGAAATCGCGGTATTTTGGAGAAAAAGTGGTTACAAGAACAAAGAAAAGCCGACATATTAAATCATTTCTAGAGAACCGCATTTATCCTTCTCCGAATTGACTGGGGCTTCCATTCTGTAGGGATAACATATAATCAC
This sequence comes from Paragonimus skrjabini miyazakii, assembly GCA_014338405.1. NCBI lineage: Eukaryota > Metazoa > Platyhelminthes > Trematoda > Plagiorchiida > Troglotrematidae > Paragonimus > Paragonimus skrjabini miyazakii. The sequence continues at coordinate 13,505 of JTDE01021567.1, read as the reverse complement.
AAGGTTAACAGGAGTTGCACCTACTTGGAAAACGTAGATGTCGGGTTTAGAAAATGAGGTGGCCGTCGGGATAAGATGTTCTGGGATCGCTGATAGTTTCTTGTTTACTGGTAAGTAGTATGTGATTTAGGTCTTTATAAATCGAACACTACCTGCAATCAATCGCAGCTGTCGTATTCACACAGATTCTACAGTCATCCCCATTTGAGAAGAAGTAGTGTACTCGAGTTTCGTTCTTCGTACAGCTTACCAGTAGAGCTCAAGCCACACTTTCTTGTTCCCTAATTTACGAATTATTAATGCAACTACAATGTTGTGTTGCCTGTTTATGTCAAAATAAGTAAGATGGAGCGACTGGAGTATGTTAGACAAACTTCTATAATTTGTATGACAACGACATCTTAGTCCTTACGCGGATTTTTGGCGGCTATATGAGTGACAGACTTCCACGGACAACATGCCAGTCTTAGACTGCATTGCCCTGAAGTCTGGGCCAAGAAACTTTTAAACATGTTCCGTAACCGGCTATCGTTGAAGACTGTCGTACGCAGGCACGATCATGTTTGTCATGAAGGGTTCAACACCAAACCAAGCTTGCTTCTTCTTTGGATGTTGTAGTCGTCCTGATTGCTGATATCGGCGTGAGAGAAAGGCGATGAAATGAATGAGAAGAGGGATAACGTACAGTTCAATTTAGGATTGTATTTCTTGATGACAAGAGTATTTCGATGTGAGATATTCTATTCGAAGAAGTAGGGTACTGAAGATGGGGTATCCTGAGGCGGTAGGAATTGATGTCAGAATGAAGAAAGCTGTGAACATGTCTTTATACAGCCAAAACAAATTCTTAGTAGTTATCCTCACTGCCTGACTTAAGGACTTAAACATCTTTTTGTAGACGGCGTTGAGACATAAGTGATGAGTTATTCTCGATGATAGATGCATTCGCGATATTTCTAGGTTCTGAAGGGGTTTAAGAGATGATGCCATTACGTTGTGTAGCGTTTTTGGAAAACAGTTTCTGTGGTTGTTATCAAGATTCTTCTCCAGCTAAACGGTGTGCCTATAACCTTGAAGTTTGCAGAAAAAGCGAATATTATGGTGGTTGTATTTACTTGTAGAGGTCGTTCGTCAAGAACAGTGGTATATCTTCTTTCTGCTCTTGTGGTTGGATGGGATGCATTGGATCTTCAAGGGGTTGATCAAGCCAATATCGTGCAAACAATCCGAATGTTCCGGTCTGATTTCCAGTGTCTCTTGAGGGAGCCGTTAGTATATAATCTGTATGTGCCTGATAGTCCAGTTGGTTGCCCTGTGTGTTTATAGCGAAGCCAAAACCAAAAGAGGTTGAGAGGTTCACATAAGGTTATTGTAAACACTATGGAGACAAATGGTCTCCTTGATGAACACCTGTTTTTCAGCAATCCCAAAGCTTTCAAAATGAGACTCACCAGACCTAGAAACTTAAAGTAGGTAGTTGCTGAAAATGGTAGATGAACTGTGGTAGAGAGTCATGGGATTTGTGGTCGAAAGCGTCAGTTACATCAACGTTTGTAGGCGAACAATCGCGGTGAGTTGTATGAGATTGCCGAAGCATGCTATGGAGAATAACCATTATCTCAGATGCTCCATCTCGCTGTAGAAAACCAAAATGCTGTCTACCAGAGGGCAGTAAATAGGTCCAAAGATGAAGTAAGATCTTACGAAGCTTCTTGTGATTGCCAAACGAATATGAGTTGGACGGAAGTCAAAAGGCGTAGGGAAGATGTACATCTTAGGTACCAGTGTTAAGCGAGCGGTGTTCGACTGTTGAGAAAGTCATTTGGTAATCACTGGTAAACTTAAAATGGTGCCAAGGATTTAGTTCGGAAGTGAGCTGCGCTGGTAAATGTGAGACGTTCGGATCCGGGAGCAGATCCTTCCAAGGGACGGATTGTGTTGGTGACTTTAACTTTGGAGATTGAAACGACGAGGTTCCGATCACTTGAAGTCACACTCTGTGGAAGGCGGTTGTCACAGGCCTTCGGGTCATCATGAGCCCTACTCTAGTAGTCCTTAAACCTGAGAGACATCGTGGACTTCGATTACATATTCGGTCGTGCGTTCTTACCACACAAGCGCATGTAACCAATTTTAAAAATGGAGCCAAAGTTCTGCGCATTGGAAGTTGTAGCTTGAAGGGTTAGACTGAAGGGCGCGAAAATGAAGCATATAAGAGTTCTGGTAACCAAGACAGCCGCAGTGGCAATGCAGTTTTTTCCAATACATAGAGCGTTGCGACGTTTGATATTCAGAGCCTCAGAGAACATGAGGATGGGTTTCTAGCTGCTCTGAAAAATCACACAGACTACGTCAAGCACTTTGACTATGTGTATTGTTGTGATTGCGATTGATGACTGGATGCCGTCCGTCAGTCCCAATACAAGCGTTCGCAATTTCTAGTTGCCTTGCCAGCCATCTAAGAACACGTTCCTTGATACCAGGAGTAAGTAATTGACTTTTCGTCTTTCTATAGCTCACGCTGATGAAATTGAACTTGAAGTTTGAACATACATACAGCCCAGCGCAATCCACGACTGTGCGGATGTATAATCTGTCCAATCATCGATCGGCAGGTGACAAAGTGGTCCTCCTAAAAGGCCTTAACTTTAGCACCAAGGACCTTCTGATCGCTGACTTTGTCGCATCATTTGAAGTCGGATTACAGAGACATCTGTCAGATGAGGACAACCACCAGTGAGATGGGCAGCAGTGACCGGTATGCTCAGATCAAAAAGACCAAGCGACGTCCTTAGCAGCGAAGAGGAATCCGCTCTGAAATCGTTAGTCAACGATAGAAATACCGTCATCCTACCAGCTGACAACAGTAGTGCTACTGTCTTACTAAACAGGAGTGACTATGTCCCAAAAGCCCAAGATATTCACAATGATCTAACCGTCTACACGAAATTACAGGGGAATCAAGATTCAAACCAAGCCCTAAGGAATGAACTAAACAGAAAACTACTGATCCTCAAGAAGCAAAACATAATCAATAACAGCCTTCTGGAGGAACTAAAACCTACCCAGAAGCCCACTAAGAGATTCCACGGACTGCCAAAAATTCGCAAAGACAACACACTATTGTGACCCGTATTTTCAACTAGAACAGCCCCAACTTATAATGCTATCAAGAACCCTTTGTAGGCTAATTCAGCCGAAACTCAGAAATAGTCCCTCATGTAAAAACAGTGCCTCTGACTTTCCCAACAGGGCATGAAACTTGGAATTAAAGAAATTAATTATATTATTCCACATCTGCTCGCTGTTCACTTGCATCACGAACAAACTAGCGTCAAATGCACTAGCCGATGACAAGAACACAGCGGGCTGTCTATGACCGACGTCGCTGATATAGCACAACGTTGCAAAGAAACCTACTTACTACTTAAAGACAATACATCAACGACAACAAAGCATACTGTTGGTATCACCGTCATCAGGACTGCTTGCTGGGGTCATTATGCAGTTCTTTGAAAAAACTGTGTTCCAGGGATATCGTCCAATTTTGTGACTGATATGTGTGAATTATACATTTGTTATAAATAAGCGTGCAGAGATCGATAGGTTCCCCGAGACCACCATCAAGCTACTACCGGAAATTCATCTCATCAAGTAAATAGAAATCAAACCATCAATGTCATTCCTAAATGTATTATTACTGAGAAAGTCCGATGGAAACATTCAGACGACCGTATGCCGCAAACCAAAAACTACCGACATTATACGTATAATATCAACCATCAGATCACACACAGAGTTGTGTACGAATTTTATTTCGTAGAGTATCTACCAAATTCATTACGCTTGAACTACAAAAGGGAAATGAGGACACCTTCATAAGTCATTCACTTCAAACGGCTAACCCAGACCATTTATAAACGCTTGCACCAAAACCCGACCGACTGGTAATTCTAACTATACGGGAGGCAAGATCATCACCTTGTCTTACGTAGGTGGAGTTCTGAAGAGCATCATGGAAATAACTGGAGTCAGAATCGCCCACAGACCATAAAACGGTATTCAAGGTAAGCTATGTAAAATCAAAAGTCCAGCTGAAGCACATGAACCAGCTGGTGTAGTATACTGTTTTCCCTGCCAAGACTGTAATTAGGCTGACGTAGATGAAGCTGGTGAATAGTTGAAGACACGGGGAGACTGGAAGACCCGAAACCACCCTTGACAACATTGCGCAACCACAAGTCACGGATTCAGACTGACGAGTTCAGAATGACGGACACCAAGGTAATCGGATTAGCAAAAGGGAGTTAGTAACGACTAATCTTTGAATCAGTCTTCTCTCGCAATTTCTTCAACGGACATATCAACCTCGATACTCACTACACGCTATTGATCACATAGATACAAGTATGAGGGACAGACAGATAAACATGCTGACGAGCAGGTTACATAAGTGTTATTCTTTCATCATCCGTTCGTTTGACAACAGATCCTAGTGTGGATGTGAAACGTCACAATAAATACCCCTTACCCGGTTTTCGCTTCTTATACCTGATTATATATATATATATAATACAGTCAGCAATTCACATCTTCTCAACACACTGAGGAAATAACCAAAGGACAGAACTTCATCACATTCAGGAAGCTCTGTATGTATGTTCTACGAATGCAACAACTTTTTAAGCAAACAGCAAAAATATCTGCATACTGAATGAACTCATAATGTTAGGTGTACCGAGGCTTGCAGGTCACAAACTGAACGACAGAGGGAATGAAAACGTCCATCTGCTAGTGAACGTGGTATGATATCTGCTGGAGTTTTGAGTAAACTGGCAATACTATCGAATGTTGATACTACTCGTAGAGTATGATGTCCAACTGAACCTTTACACCTAGGAGTATACAAAGGTTTCCACTAGCCATATATACTTGTTGCATTTTACATTTGATTGAAGACAGCAATGTTATCATTTGAGAAATTTGTAACACTGAGTTCCCTTTAACCACCTCATTAGAGCAGAAAGAAGACATATATTGCGATATGTTAACATTTCATTTACTCTCATCAGTCGCAAACGTGATTACATACAACTTGGTGTGCTTGTATGCGTGTCTAATTTCCTGTCTGTCCTTATTTGTATGATGTATATAACTTGCATGTTTTACGTTTGTGACTGATGAGAGTAAATAAAATGTTAACATATAGCAATATATGTCTTCGTTCTGCCCTAATGAAATGTTATCATGTTGGAAAATTATGTTGACATCGCTTCACTTCTGGAAGGCACTACCTCTAACAATGGATCAGTAAAAACTGCTAATCTGAGATGATAATGTGTATTCTAATTGCAAAATGGAAATTGACTGCACAATCACAGTTTACGTATGTGATATAACTATCATTAGGTTTACCCTCAGACAGACTTCCCGAAATCATGTTCGTCCCTGTTTGGAAGCATCAGGTAAGGTTAACATGAATGAAGCTGAAACACTTAATCCTTTCTATTACAAGACAAAGATGTTATCTACCTCCTGTCTCATGTGTTTCGATCGCGACGAGGAGGTCACTATGATTTACTTGCCGACATTTTCCTAGATAAACACGATCTACCTGAGATCGCATGCAGGCGAAAAAACAATTGTTTGGCCGTTATTAACGCAGACCATTAAATTAACACCGCACGATCGGTTTCTTTCTTGTTTAGATTTACTTGGTAGAGATTTCACTACGAATTTCCAAAATGTGCATAACTACTTAACGAAGTACTGTATCTAATACCGCCGGAGTGGTTGACTAACCTTCAATGGATTTCATGCAATTGTGGTTCAAATTGATTTCTTTCAAATATACCAAGCTTTCAAGAGGCGGTAAGTGTTGAATGTTGTTAAACGAAAAGTCAGCATATTCAATCTGCTTGCAATAAAGTAATCCATTGATTGTTTTTAGCTGATTCTTCGCCAAGTTCAAACGCGCAATTGCTGGTAGATGTTGTAGAAAATCACAATCGTCTATTTGCTTGTCGGATAGATTAACAATTGTCAGTAGGTTGAAGTTCGTCAAACAGCTTGGGTTGATAACTGATTTGTCGACATTGTGTACGTGGCCAAATATAAAAGAACGATCAGAACTGGACTTTTGTAAACAAGATAGATTGTGTGAGCACACGGAATTCGCCTCAACTTCTCCACAAAACGTTTCCTGGTTTTCAATGGGGAATTCATTGCAAAGTTCTTCCATGTTTTAGTTCACTTTGACAGTTCCTAAAACAAGCAAGACATAAAGGTTAACCTGGTTCCGTGTAAGGTGGCTTAGATACCAATACGTCAATTATTCGATTTGTAGTTTTATAGTTGAAGCTTACAAGACACTAGTTCACTCAGGATGATAGCAGAGCATTTTTATTCACTGGAGAAAATGAATTATGTTCCCACATATTTTGGATCAAATAAGATCTACACAGTTTTAGTGTAAGTGGAAATTTGTATCTGGAGGATTCGTTCAATGTGATAGAATGCAGCGAGTGCGCGTTATCTTGCTGTTTGGTTGCACGGGACAAACTCGTGGTTTACGACGTCTTTTTAGCTCACGACAGCATACATTTGTGTCCTATGCAGCATTGTCGTGATGTCTGTTCCTTTAAAATTACTTATCCACCAGCTTTCTCCTCAGTGTGTCCATCGCAAGACTGACAACTATTAAAAGAAAGTTGTCAACAATTTTTGATGATTTCCGAACGTATGTCGGTTTGCCTGATCGATTGATGGTTAAACAACCTCAGATACTTCGCGAGCATTTAATTGAGCCGAGAATTGATATGTAGACATTTTACTGTAAACCAGTGAACTACATACACATATAGAAAACCTTTGGGATAACCCTGTATATTCTTTGGGAAAATGCGCAGCCAACAACACCGGCTAAGTTAGGCTAGCTGTGTAACACTGAGGATAATGTGCTCTCAGTAGGAAGCAATTGTAATGAGGCGCCTACACGTTATTTCGATGCATGGTGACATATGTTATGAGTATCGCTTACCGACTGTGCGTGATCAAGTTTGCTTGCTTTTCCCTGTTTTGCAGCATTGTGTTGACATCTATTCTTTCCCAGTTCATTATTCCCGACCGTCTGCACAACGTGTGTCACAGTAGTATGTTTATCTATGCTGGCTGCCTTATGTAGGACATCAGTTGATCTCTGATCAAGAACCAATAATGTAAAATTTAAGTGTATTTCGTTATATCACACATTGAATAAACAAGTGACTGGAATACTGGCATTCCCATAGGATTTCCAATCATCCCCTTTTGAAATTTAAAATACTGCATTCCCTTGATCCAGTTCACCAGTAACGATAGAAGACATACGTCGCGAGGTGTTAACATTTCGTCTACTCTCTTCAGTCACGAACGTAAAACATTGGAATATATAGGACATGCGGATAGCAACAACAATAGAAACAATCAACAATTGGGTTTACACAAAAAAGGACTGTTATCAGTTCCAGGGCAGACAAACTGCGTGAGTCAACAATCTATGCACACACAGGACCGGACGGCGAGTATTGATTAGCATAGCTTCGGAGAAGGCAAGCAGCTTCGGGTTCCGGTTACGCAACAACACTTGGAACGAATTGGCGGGGTCAACAATGTGACCTGTCTCCATGATGTGCTTTGCTATGGATAAAGTCGGATTTCATCTCACTCGTTCTGTTGCCATTGCCTGTTGCGTCATGGCGCGCACCAACCACTTAGGCATATTTCAAGTTGAACATCACCCACAATTGATCGCAGCTGTCGCATCCCCATAGACCTTCCAGTCGGCCCCTTTCGAAAAGAAGCACCAGATTCGCGTTTCACTCTCATTAGAGCTCGTCAGTAGTGCATATCATCGCCACTGCCGGGACTTGAACCACGGACATGCTGTTAATGAGGCAACCGTGTTTACCACTGCGCCATTGACCTCACGTTAGGCGCGACCGAATTATCATATGTGAACGCTCAACCACTTTCGCATATGTTCAGTCATTCTTTGTCATAGGCACCGATCTCTTCTGCCGATATAGACGTCACCGCAACTGCAAGTGAACTGATAGATTACATGTGAGACAGAACAATTCGGTAGGACACGATTGTGAATAAGCTGAGCGACACTCCTGGTTGAGAGTAGCAACCGCACTTCAGCCGCCGGGTATGTGCGAGTTAGAGCAGACTCTATTTTTTGTCTTAGATAAATTGTGGTATGATCGCCTTTGAAAGGAAGGTTCAAAAAGATCTGCTTCGTAGGGACCGTACTCACGGCAGTCTTGATCAGTCTTTTCTGGCTGTGAACATCGATGAACTTCTCAGGATAGCCGTTCGCGAGCAACACTTTCTTTAATCTCTCCTCCTCTCCTTGCAAGCGGTCTTCGGTGCATATCTCCCGGGCACTATGAAACAGGGTTCTCACCAGACCTAGTTTATAAGTAATTGGTGCAAAAGAAGAAAACTGCAAATACTGACCGCTCCAAGTGGCTTTACGGTGCACTGAGTGTTGTAGTGAGCCATCCTGTCTTCTAGTGTTTGAAATGTCTAAAAAAGATAAACTATTGTTTGCGTCCTCTTTATGAGAAACAGAAAGATTAGGATGAGCAGAATTGAAATGGTTTAAAAGTGAAACAAAATGAATATTAGTGGTGAAAATCAAAATGTCATCTACACATCGCTTATAGAAGCTGGCACCACCTATAGCATCAGATATTTTTAATTCAGTCACTCCTAAAAATATATCTGCAAGTGTTGGACCCAGTGGACTGCTCATTGCTACACCATCTACTTGCTTATAAGATGATACCGCAAAGTTAAAACGGATATTCTCTGTACTTAAAAGTATAAGTTCCTTGAGTTAATCAACTGGGAGACAAAAAGAACAGAAGCACTAGATTGAAGACTTGCGCTTGTTTGAGCCCGTTAGTAGAGCATTTCTTTGAGTGAAAGTTTACTGAAAGGTGGGGGCTGTGGTCTGTTGTAAGAGCAGTTTGATTTGTACCAGCTGAAACCTCTAACATTTGGCAAGAATGAACAACTTCAAAATTGTGAATTGTGCGAGTAGTCGTTAAGTGTTTATTGCCGCACTATGACAGATAACTAGTTGGCATCCTTTTCATTAGTTCTGCACTTGGCAGCAAGACAAGTGGTATTTACAGGTCACACTTATTATTTGACCATTGTTTGGCGCCGCGATTCTAGCCGACTGGCTTAAGTGCTGTTCGGAATCATTCCGTATAAAATCACGCTACTGCACATCGCAAACACAACTTAAAAGTTCCTAGATGATTAGACAAAATGAGTACATTTGATCATGCAATCATTATTATCGTTTTCAACAGATTTCCACTTGGTGTAGAGTACTGTGCGTTTGGAAAGCCAGTCGTACGATGGTCAGAAAGCTACACTTTATTAAAGAAAATGACTACAAACTAGTAACATTAAAATTCACAAACAAAGAGGCATATTTGCAACAGTCATAAATTTCTTCCGCTGTCGTTGCACGGAAGTCATCTTAGCAAGCGAAAAGAGTGTCAACTGGTAACCGTAACTCACCCGGTTTCTAAACGAACATCTTGAAAAAAGTCGCTTTTACTCGATAGATACACTGTCTGTGGATTTTCGAGGTGATTAACAACCTGATCACAATAGTGGCACGACTCTCGCATCTATTTACCGTAAAAACTAAATTAGACAATAAACGCACTTCAAATGTTTAGCCACATTCCGTATTCAAAAGTACTGTTTTGACCTGACACGCAATCATTCTTCGTTAAGAAAACCTGAAGGAACAGAGCGATAATTTTTAGTGTCTTCCAAGGTAGCAACAAATGATTTTGTGAAACATGGTGACGATGATCTATGGACTGCTGACTCTGAAGTAAAAAGCAGGATGACTCTCAGACTTCCGCATCTGTCATTAACCTGGTAGCGTGTGTGATCGAAGTTCACCGGGTACGCAGATTTAATGAGTGACACCCACTAAACTGCTTGTGTGCTTCTAAAATATTCTCACTAGTGGACTTGTTATTTATGTTTCTGTGGCTTTTAATATTACAGGCCACCTGATATCTTGAGACAGACTGAGTCCCTGCAAACATTCTATAAGTGCTCTTAGAATCTGTACCGATCTACAGATTTCACTGAGTTTGCGATAGACAATAAAACTAGGTCGAGGAAAGGTTATTCTCTTCAGCGGTAATTTGTTCAAAGGATGTCAGTTTTCCAAGACTGAGGGGAAGCTACCGTCGATATTAAAACTGTTTCCCTTGGCTACAGTTTTACTGACAGTAGATCAGCTATGATTACATCAAGTGACTTGACTGTATGGCACGAGATGCATAATTTTCGTTTATTATTCGTTTATTGTGTATATCACAAGTCTTACGAATACTCAACATATCAAGCTTTGTATGTTATTTCTTTTTCAGCGCTTTACATATGATCAACTTTTTTCGTTGTTAAACAAAATCAGGGTGAAAACTGATTTCAGTTTGATTTACTCGTAAGTAATCAGATCCTATGCAACATGCTTAACTGCATTTGTACCCTTCACTCACGAGCATATCTTTTACTGTTACCAACCAACAATACTAGACGCTCTTTGGACACGAACCAAGAAGCTGGATAGAGCCAGTAAAGACAAAACTTAATATCAATATCTTAGTAGCTTTCCAATACCTGGTATCTGCGAATAGTTACCTTGTTTTCTTTTCCAGCTGAATTACTGTACAGAAAGAGTTACGGAAAAAACTTTCGATGACAGTGTAGTCTGATTTGTGCAGTCTCGTGTTTCTAGTATCTTCTGGAAGCATACATGTAGCCCACAGTTGCAGTTTTCAATAAACGTGATGTTCGTTGACGAACACCTACTAAACCGGTGACCTTTAATCTGACTCAGCGCGGACGCGCGTCTGACATCACTTGGTTATCAACACAGACAGCTCATAACCACAGAGACGAGACTAACTACCAAACGAGGTATGCTGTATTGTTTATTTTTGTTTTGGAAATGGCTAGTTCAATGGACGTAAATGCTCAACTTCATTGTTTACCGCCTATCACGTTTTTGATGATTCAGTAACATAAAAGGGACATTGCTACAGTGCATCTGACCGATAGCAGATACGTTGCACAAATTATAACGATAAACTTTCACAAGCCGTTCGTCACTGTAAAGAACTGCCTACAAAACATGCGTAAACAAATAACAAATTGACAGAAAGATCATTATTCTTGAAATATGGCAAATAACATGGACGAAGTAATATGAATGTCGCCGGAAACCAAAGTTGTTATCACACTTCTTGCGCCACATATTTTTCTCTATGACAGTTAAATAATGATGGATTGTACACGCAAATCATTTGCACTTATTGACAGGACGGTATCACCCAGACACCTAGAGAGGTTCGGGATGGTGTAAGTCATTTAAGACTCTATCGGAACGCTTTCACCTATCGATTTATGGACATACAAAAAATAAAGCCTCGACTTTCTCTTATCTGAAACGGGTGGGTTTTTGCCTATCTGTTTGGGGTCCATATGGCTAATCAGACTTCCGTTTAAGTGCACTACCTCCGATGATAATGTGCCGCATTCAGTGGCTTGCCTGCATTTATAACATTTCTAGTTCTTCTACTAAACCTTATTTATGGATTTTCATCCTTTATGGAATTTTTTCCTCTAGTTTATTCCATGTCACTCTCAATGACCATAGGATATGTATCCTCTCTAGTGTATTGGGCTTTTCATTGTTGTAAGGCCAAAATCTCCTGGACAGTGAAAAACGCAATCCCTAATCATTGTTGTGCAGCTCAAAGACTGTCATCACTATCGGGGCCCACAATGGAAAAACTACTCACCTTCAACCTTGGTGTCACATGACAGTTCACAAGGAATTTCAACTTTGCTGATTTGCTTCGCTTTATTAACACCGTTGGTTTTTACGTGTTTTCGGATGTGTAATCTGAGGGATGCTATTGCAAATTACTCGATAGTATTACCACATTTTTTGTACATGGACAAAGCAATAATCAACTGGATCGGACTATGTTCAACCTTACCAGACACTCACTTCACAACGTTACTTCGAAAATATCTCCACCCATAAAAACTATAATCCAAGGTAAAACCTGAGGATTTTATATTCTACCGTAATCAAAGAACCATCGACAGCAGGACAGACAGTGCGATTACTAAAAGGTAAGCCAGAAATCACCGATGCAGAATGTGAGCGCCTCCATATGTTGTATAACAGGTAGTTTTGTTGTGAGTAGTATACTACTCATAAGCGACGTCCAGGAACAAAAGGGCAAGCTCCCAACGCCAGGAAGACGACGTACCAGAAGAGACTATCGGGATAGTGTGTACGTGCTACGGGAGAAGTGCCACAAGGGCAAGTGACAACGTACTGTCAACCAATGTATGTGAATGCACGTTGGCCATGCAAATGAGTGTACGCGTTTGCAGTCCCATGTTGAATATGACCTATATGGGAGTTCGTGCAATAAGTGACTGTGCAGGCCAAGCGTCGTTTGCGGTCACAACAAATAGTGCCGTGACGAACACTAGAACGAAGATGGAGACGTCCGGACATTCCTGAAGGACTTCGAGGACGTGGCTGAAATGGTCGGAGTCAAGGCGGACCGTGGGAAGTTGGCTGCCTTGCTGACACTGGTGAAAGACAGGCGAAGGCGATGCTGGGTGAAGCGCAAGGTGGCCCTACGAAGGAGGCGCTGGCAGCTGCGTTTGATAGCCCGGCCGACCGCCAGGATGCCTTGCGGCGGTTCAAGGCAGCCGGGCTTGAACAAGGAGTGGATCCATCCATGTTCGCTGCCACTCTGCAAGGTTTGTTGGACAGGGCTCTGTCAGGATTGGATCAAAATCCACGACGGTAGTTGTTAACAGAGCAGTTTATGGAAGGTCTCTCGATGGCGGTTCGCGACCAAGTCCGTATTGCCCATGTCGGCTGGCCGATAAACCTTAATGAGCTTGCGAAGGTGGCGCGGGAGTTGGGGATAATGTTCGTGACCTCAGTGGATGCGAGCGGCAGTACGGGCATGAAGATATTGAAAGAGATGCAGAAGACAATGGAGGAGGTCGCAGCGGATGTAGTTGCTTTGAGAACAGCATCATGGAAGAACGATCTACTAGGAGGCTGCTTCGTCTGTGGGGAAAAAAGACACTGGAAGAAGGATTGCTCAACCTGGCGGTATGAGAGGTCTAAAATGAGTGTTTCATGATTATTCTTTTTTGTTGGGTGGGTCAACTAGTGTTGTGATCCAAGAACGCGGATGGCACAAGGGTTATTTATTCGACCAAACAATACAGGGGTTAAGCATTGAAACAAAACCTGAAACAAAACCACTCATTTGCACGCGGTATTCAGCCTCAGACCGTCTCGGCTGCCCCAGGCGTCAATTCTCCGTTTTCTTTAGTAACAGGGGCTCCCCTAGGTGGTACTGGACTCTTGTTTT
>JTDE01021566.1:32350-50961 GCA_014338405.1 Paragonimus skrjabini miyazakii | reverse complement strand
CAATCTTCTGTTTGACGGAACTCGGCGAAACAATTTCGGTAGGCTACATGCAGGCAAGGTGTTTGATATGAGGCTTTTGCATGAAACCGTTGCTTGCCGTTGTGTAATTAAGAGTCACACACAAGCAAGGTATTTTCAGGCTTACCAAACTTAGGAGTATTCGTGTTAACACTTAGACTGTCATCCAAGCTCCTGTTTGAAAATAGCATGAATAAATGACAATCGGACAACAAACTATCGTCTTCAAGTGCTCTGGGTTCCTAACCAAACTGCTAAAAACCAGCTGCCTTACCTGATCAACGACCAGCTGCGCTACATCACGGAAAATTTCGTTCAACTCGTGGATCGATCGCACGATTTCATTGATTTCCTGTTCGCGCTGGACGACCATGGTAGTGTTGTCCTCCAAAAGCGCATGGCGTTTCTGCTTCTGCGCTTCCCATAGCTACAGATTCGAGAAACATCATGTTGCGAGTAAAACTGCCACATATAAAATAGGACTCACAAAAAAAGGATTTCAGTGATACGGATGAGAAAAATAACCGCACGCCCGGGATGAGATAGAGAAGACAGAATGAAAACACCGTCACAGCTCACCAAGTATATTGCAAACAACAGCTGGTTAGTAGTGACAGTGAAATGTTCAGCGCAACTTTCTGCTTGGATAATTCTGATGAGATTCGGCTTACTGTGTCGATGTGTGCCTACGTTTGAGACTATCTACCGACACAGTCACAACAGGAAAGATTACGAGGTTGGACATACTTATTCATCCACTTGAATGGGGGTCATACTTTTGATGGAAACATTAACTCTTACTCCAAAAATGGTCATAGTTACATGTTTGACGATTAATACAACAAAATTATCTTGACCTAGCAACTCTCCATCAGTGTATAAAAGAATGTACCCTACACAAACGAACTTACAATGGGCTTGTATTTACATATTCATCCGGAAAAAACAGGCAAGCAGTCGAAGTTGGAAGGAAATGGAAGTCAATCAATAAAATAAACTGGACTATCTGCTGTCGAGTTTTCTCAGTCAGAACAGGTGATTAGAAACCGGTCGCAACTTTACCCTTCAATCTGAATGATGTGGATGGTTTGGACTGGTCGAGAGCTAGCTCGTAATTCAAAATACTAATGCAGTATATTGCAAAAATGAGATAGACAAATTGTACTCATCGAACACTCACTTGGTATTCGCTATCACCGAATTCATCCAATGCTCCACTGTTCGTGCTGTCTAAAATGGGGCTCAGAGAGAGATAACCGCTGATTCGATCGTCACGGGATTTGAGTTCTAAACAAGAAAGGAGAGAATGTTAGACAAGGTCTATGCACAAAATACAACAAACCGTAACGTTACCTGTTCATAGTGGGCAGACCCCCTCGCAAACTGTAGTAGTATCGAGACGATTATATTGCTACCATTATGGATGCTACAGTGCATTTCCCAGAAACCGCTTAGGCTAGGAATATAACGTGAGCGCGGGTTTGTATACATAAAGAACAGACGGTCGTCACACACCCAGATTTCCGACGGACTCGACTGACGCCTTCCATAATAACACAGTTGCCAAAAAGACTCCAATTATCAATGCTAGTGAGCTCAGACGATCGAAGAATACCATGCGCGAGCTACTAGGCAGGTGCCGCATCAATAACGATGCAAACAACCGTTGACCGATCGAACCACCAATCAGCTGTGATGTCAGTCGAACTTATCTTAAATTCAAGTAGCCATACTAGTGCAGCTGCAGAAGACGCTTGATACTGAGAAGCTGTTTATTGCCAGCTATCCATTAAAAGGTATGTGAGAATACAGAAAGACGAACGCAAACAGTGGTTAGCACGGCTGACGTGTATCCGCATCTTTGGTAGCAGTACATCAGTCTTTCTGGTGATACGTCCCGCACAGTGCGTACACACTTTTCTAACAGTCGCTTCCAGCTCCCGGTCCTACTGATGTTGAAACCTGCCCTTCAGTTTCGGATCCTGTTACACGAGCCAGCAGCGCATGCGCAAACATATATTCACGCCACGATTCTACATTTTTTCAGCATAACACAAGTTACTGTCTATTGGTGTCGTATAAACGGAAAATGATACAAAAAATTCCCATTGTAGGATGCAACAGTATACTGCAGGTGACGTTACTCTTTCATAATAATAAGCAAGCGTTCGGCGATTTGGACATTTAAAATTAGATAGGAACCCACTATCACTAAGATTGCTCATCATAAAAAGAAGCCAGAGTGTATGTTCACTCGAAGTCATGTTACAATCAAAGTGGTAATTAATAACACCGGGCAACGAAACAGCACCCAGGCCATTTATCAGTAGCTGTGGGACTTTGGTAGACAGGTTGTTTTAGAAAAGAAGCGGCCGACTCACATACTTTTTTGTTAGAACTCATCGGTTGAATATAATCTAAGCGCGACCAAACGCCCAACTGTATTTATGTGCACCGAGATGAGGGTGTTAACAACCACACCACTCATTTCACGCTCAACATGATTAAACTAATATAACTGAAAGTTCAACCACAAACGTCTATGAGTAATATTCACGCCGCTTGAATGTCCCGAGAATACAAACAATAACTGTCCCGATAATTCAAACTGATAACCCCGTGATCAGAACTCCTTAATCAGATGTAGCAGTTAACCTGTTGAACAACACTTTCGAGAACTGTTAAGTCATCTGGAAATTTGATTGGTATAAATAGAGGTCGCTCACAACCGGTTGGCCACAGTTTTCTGCTCCTTCGCGAAGGGGCATCGGCTCAAAAAGGCAGTGTGAGGAATGTTTAGTTGAAACGTGAAGTTACTGACTTTCACCAGGCCCGCGGCACGATCAACACTATTTACGAAACCCCTGCTTCGAGCCATTTGGATCGACATGATGAAAAGCTGCTAATGACGGCTACTAGAGATAATTCTACCGAGGAAACACATGTGCATATGTACAACAAACACAGTATCAAACAAACAGTACAACCACCAATAGGAAGCTGGAGTCAAAAAAACAACCGATAGATAAACCAATCTTGAAAAAACGTGAGGAAGAGCACACAACAAAGAAAAAATGACAACAAAGGGCGTTCAGATCGTATGAAAAGTTTACATATCGTATGCAACTACGCATACACTACCCAAGTAGCAAACAACTGAAAGGTTATTTCCATTTTATCTACGATGCAACAATTCGACTTACTATTCAGGTATTCGGACTGTGACTTCCGGAATGCCATTGACAACTCTTGCAGACTCCGAGCCAAGTTGGACAGAACGTTCTCGGAGAGTTTTTGTAAATGTGATCCATGCCATGCTGAAGAGGATCGCCTGAGAGCCGATAACTGGCTTAGTTGTCGATGGGACAAGCCGAAAATCTGGGATTGAAAACACGAAACCAGCTCAGAAAAGTTTTTAACCCTTACACCATAAAGTGTTTGCTGTCAGGTGATACAATCACTTGTGAACTGGATACTTTCAGTCTGCTAAAATCAAGGCAAAGAAACGCACGCTGACTGGAGCCCAAATCGTGTAATAAGCAGATGAGCAACAATACTCACTGAACAACCGTGAGCATAAACAGAGACGTAACAAAAACGAGGTTAGAAGCCAACGTGTATGGAAACGGCATCCCACCGGTGCTTTCAGCAGTCTGTTTGGCAAACGCGAGGTGGTATCGGAAAAGCATTTGGGTTAAACTGAGTAAAAGAAGCGCAATGCAAGCACTTTACAAATAATTTGTTTAACACACTCGGAATGACAGAGGCGTCATAAAAAACCTTTACATAAATCCAACTTAACGTCTACTGCATCGACAGTCATACGGATACCTAAACCACGTCAACAGTGAGCTTTATCCGCGTCAAACGATGGGCAGTTAGCTTGTACCAAACCTACATCCTCGGCAAATGGAGAACAATTAACTGCGCGAGTTTATATTTCCGTCAGTAACAAACTCAAAAATGGTTTAGAAGAGATCCAATTACGAAGAATGTTAAAAAATGATTCCTTCAGTTCTGTAATTAACACGGATAGCAATGGACTGGCAATGTAAATAAATCTCGCCAAGCAAGGAAAGAGAATAGGTGCGGATCGGAGCACGAACGCTCGTGTCCGGAAGCCAGCTAAAGGCGCACGAATATGTTAACAAAGATCCGGATTACCGGAATGAGATAGAACGAGAAAAGCGCTGAGAATAAGAGGTTACTACATGTTGTGATGATGACAGATATTAAAATCAACAACTTGTTCACGAGAAATCCCACCGCAACTTGATAGATATTTAAAAGTTTAGACAAAGGTACAAAATCGGCAAACTATAAACCTAGACAAACAACAGAACAATATATTCAAAAGGGAAGGGAAACACGTAGTCATGAGGCAATAAGTGATGTATGATGGAGTGTTGTCAGTGTAGCTAACCGGAACGGGACAAAAAATAACACCGCTGAAAACAATTAAGAAAGCACGTGGACCGTAATGACCCGACTTCAATCAAGGTAACAATGGAAACGTTACCCCTGGGCGGGCCAGGGATTAGCAGCCAGACCAGAGATAAAATACAGGAGACTGACCATAGTATTTAAAAATAAATTGTGGGTTTGACCTGAACAGTAGAAACTGATTCAGTAAAAGATCAGTTTACTGACCGTTGATAGGCTGATAAAAACAACGGTGAAACCGACTTTTCGTAATAGTGATGTGGGATGTCAGAATTTAAAAATACATATTTTCCGAGAGTATCTCAAAGAACAGATTGCCTTTGGGGGAACTTGGACTCCCTCTCAACGGAGGAAGACCTAAAGTACCTGATATAAAATGTTGATAACTTTTTTGCCTTCGAAATTGTTATCTACGCAGGAATATCACGTTAAAATGTCGCTCACCATAACATTTGAATATTCAACACAATGAATTTGAGACAGAGGTTCATAACTGAACTGAAAAGATGGATAACCACTTGAAAGTTCTCTATACTGATAGCATTCGACAAATGAGGAGAATACATTGACACCTCTAAGCGCCAAACGACAGGCAGCGAGAATGTGGCAGGTTGAATGCGTCGTTCAATTGTGGATGACAAAGTTCGATTCCAAAAAATTGTTATGGGGAATTGATAAGGAAGCTACAAAAACTTGAAACAAGATCGAGAGGACTGTGACTTGTTGAACTCTCAAGTCAATGATAAGTAGGTATGAGAGTCAATTGTTGAAGTGGATGGATTGAATAGGGATAAAACAGTAAGGGTTCATATCTAAACAATGAGATTACTTGGGGTATGAAAAAAGGCTTCTTTGATGATACTGTTGAACGCATCGCTATAGTCAGAAATATATGTAAACAGCTTCTCCGAAAAATGACATGAAACGGTTAGCAGCATTAATGTTGAAGTGCATACAACGGTAAGTAAACTGAGCTGGACCCCGTCGGCGGAAGTTTTTTTACTATAATTTTTAATACAACCGAAGTGCAGGAAATCGGTCGACATTTTGTTTCTTACAGACTAATATTATGCGAATGGTTATCCGGAGATGTTACGTTTCGTAAACAAATCGTTTCTGCGAATTCCGTGAGAACAAGTAGGAATTACTCGATAAATAAAAAAAAGATAGAACAGTGAGAACATGGCAAAAGGTAGATTGCCTCACAGTGAATTTAACAAAATAAGCATAACAGCGATATATATATATATATATATAATACCTTAAATATATATATATATAACCGTAACATGACTAGGCCTTAAATAAAATCACCGACAAGTTCGCGCTTACATCGGCAGACACGTCGTCATCGAACGGTCACTACCACGACTTCGACTTCAAGTTCGCATCGTGCGCCAGTACGTCGTGAAACACTTTATTAGGCAATGCGTTAAGACAGTAAGCAATTCAAACTGTTCACCATGAGAGCAGTTGAATAAATAAAACATCTAAAGTGAGATGGACCACCAATTTCGACCTATATGAAACTGGATGCACCCTTACGTGACTCAACTCCAGAAAACAGAGATTAGCACTCGGGGCGTGCACTCACAACGGGATACAATGCTCGTTAACACGTTCCCGTTCAACAGAGACATACTTTATGAAAATTGTGCTGATCAAGCATACCTGTTCGGGTGTAGACACGTGTGTCCAGCTAATGTAAACTGACAGAGTATCCCATTCGGTACAAGTCTCAAACTCCAGCAAGACCAGTCACTGCCCATCGCGGGTTGTTAACTACGCTCCATCTACTCCTCCTTTTTTGATCTCTCAAGGAGGGCTGTTATCTAGTCCTCACTTCACGGTTGTACGGAAGTTAAGCACGCGCATCAAAAAAATGACGCATTGTTGTTGAGAGTAATATGGATGAGGCTTCCGAGTATGAAAATAGTTTACGATAAAATTCCGGTTGCATATACAGATATCCTGAATACAGTGGTATATACAAGTACAGAAAGCATGAAACGGAATTTCAAAAATAGGGTGTTTTGACACCAACCAGTTCACGGACCGGTCCAACCCATTACACAGTTCATACAGCACATATACGAATCAAAATTCTACACACCCTGAA
This sequence comes from Paragonimus skrjabini miyazakii, assembly GCA_014338405.1. Lineage (NCBI taxonomy): Eukaryota > Metazoa > Platyhelminthes > Trematoda > Plagiorchiida > Troglotrematidae > Paragonimus > Paragonimus skrjabini miyazakii. The sequence continues at coordinate 44,381 of JTDE01021566.1, read as the reverse complement.
GCACCAACGTGGCAATCAAGACGGAAACCCGAGTAAGTTGTGAGTGGGTATGACCAATTGAAAGAAAGCAATACACTAACCTCAGTGAGCTCCTTGGTTTGGTGTTCAATTTCTTGATCTTCGTCTAGATTATCATCCAAATTGGTTGCCATCAAATGTCGATCATGAAGCGCAATTAACTCCTTCACTGGAAATGTAGGTTAATTCGCCGTAATAAATGAACTTACTCTTTTGTCGAATCACAGAGAATGTGTACTGAACAGAATTCACTAATTTTTGCCATTCCGGAGGGAATGTGTCGGACCGTCCACGTGTTGTAGCAGCAGCAGCACCAGCATCGTGTTTAGATTTCGATACAAGAGCTTCTCGATCACCCAACTGCCGAATACAAAGAGAAAAAGCGCACAAACTGAAAACATGGAGGGCGTGTGAGCAGAGTTAAAGAACAGTAATGAACACTTGAAAACTCAAATATAAGAGATCTGATGTTTAGTTCATTTACAAATATACACAGGAAAACATTTCAAAAACACATGAAACGTCACACACGGGAGGAACATTGAAAACAGCCTTGAATACGTAGTGTGCTGGCAAACCTTGATAATTTCAGATTGAATATCACCCACCCCTTATCGCAATTCTGGTTTGACGAATGACCAAATGAGAGACATGATTATTCCAACACTCTGTGGAATATCTCGACAGCGTGGCGAAGCACGTCCAAAAGCCCATAGTAATCGGGGCACCGAAAACATGGCGACCGTAATAGCCATCACCCAACGAGATCGGACCGACGGACGAGGAATGACAGGCTAAAAAAACCTAACAGATGTCGGTCACACACAAACAGGGCAAAGGTACACACGACATGTGAGCGGAAACCGGAGGTGTTGTGGACCAGCATTCCGGTACATAAACGCGAGCGTGTGTGTGGCATGGCAACCAGCGAGTTGGACAACAAAGATTCAGAAATCCTGCCGGGGCAGTCGATCCCCTGGATTATTTGGTAGATTCCATATGAGACAATGGGAAGGGTGAGTAACCGAGTCTAAATGTGAAATTTTCGAGCTCCTGGCGTGGCTTCGTAGCTCACCTGGTAGAGCGCTTGCAACGTTGAGGCATGGTGTTTCTGTCGCTGGTTCGAATCCAGCCGAAGCCCTGACTTTTCACAATTGGGTCTCATCTAAAATAAAGATTGCGCTTTATTGAACTATTTGCTAAACTAGCATTGAGATAAGTCTTTCGGCCAGTCTACTGCGAAAGGAAGTACTGGACACGAACTACGCCCGAACTTCTAGCAATGAAAAATTCATCTTAGATTGGCACCAAAAACACCGATGAACAACTCAGTATAAGAAATACCTCTGAATCACCACAAAGTGGGCGTAGTATTTGGGGATTTTTCGACCCTGTCACGTTGAATACGTTTTTCCTCAGTCATACAAACAGGGAATTAATCGGTACGACTCTTACGACAAACAGAAAGGTGCAGATGATACAGACTGAGAGCCACTCATGCATGATCGCATCCATTGTATTCAGGTATACATTTCAGAAGGCTCTTTCAGAGAAAAATGCAAAGCTTGAACTTCGTCCCAGTTTTAGTTCATAAACAGCGCACATCGCTGTCGCGATCGCGAGCTGAACCTCGAGCTACATTATCACAAGGCGATTGTGGTGACCACTGTGCTCATGATTTCACACTGGATATAACAGAATGATCACACTTAAAAGCTCAAATGCAAGCGTTCAAAGACCGCCCACCTACACATATAAAATGGTCAACCGGAAATTAAGCAGAGGCTGCATGAAACGCCTGAAAGTGCACTGACATTTAAACTGCCTAAGTTACGACAGTGTCGTGATTTAAAGAAACCCTAGGCAGATGGTTCAACACAGTCTGATCTCGAATATGACGACGACTGCCGTAAACTGAATAGCAAACTTACGAAGTCTTCCTAACAACCTGAAGGTTTACTTAGCTGAACGAGCCAGAGATCGGAAAGACATCCTTAGCGAAAAACATTCGAATGTTTTCTTCTCCGAATCGTTGTAGCACTGGTCGTCGAAAAATGTTACTGCGAGTGTGTGTGAGAGTGAATGCTCACGAATTCACGGCATATTCCAGTGGTCTGACAAATGGGCTGATCAGCATTATCATCATCAACAACGACAATGATGATGAATAGAAATACATCGGTGGCTTTCGCTTATGCTTAACTATCATACAGCCAAGAGGAAGAAAGCAAGTCCTGTCTAACAGTAAAAAGGAAAGGAAGGAGTCTAAGTGTCAAGAACTAGGTCTATACACAAATGCATAACATCAAGGTGTCTATGCCTTGCAAACAAACAACCAAGCTGTAAGTGAAAGTAAAGTGTGAGCAGCAAGACAGCCTTCTCACAAAGGTCACTGATCTGCATCAGTGACAACTTACCTAAAAAATAACTAGGCCAAACAACAACATTTACGCTACTGAGCCTGATAAACCGCCATCCCACCTAAAATATTCAGCCACTTACTGTGTAAGTCAGGAAACCCCCAGGCCGACAAAAAAAACTGCAATAGCTAACACATTCGTGAGTGACTGCATTCATTTACGCAGGTCATCAACGGCCCACCTCGCACTTTACGCCGGTCGACTGTGGTAGAGGCATAGAGCTCGGTGCGGAAGATGGCTACCGGGCCTAACCATCTAGGTCTGTGAATAACTGGAGTGAAAAATAAAAACTCGCTTGGCATGCACTATCAAATAGCCGCTTCTTAATTCTTTCGTTGCTTACCAGTTGGTGCCATCCAAAGCGAATGACCAAACACCGTTGAACAAATAGCTTACGATAACTCACGTCTTCTACTCTGAGCGGCCAGATTTTGCAATCGTAAAGTAGCATAGCCTTCGATGTTGCTTTATACAGGCTATCTGTAAGCTGCACGGGGATGCTTCTGTCGCCGCAGAGGTCCCGAATAACTTAATATCATCCTGATTTTGGAGATACGAGTTTCTAATCCATTCCCTACAACTCTACCGATATTGTTGCGATTTTTTAAGTATAAAAGTCAATTAACAACCCCATAACTTAATTAGCCAACGATAAATCTGTAGCAGCAGCAGTCTTGCACTGTGAATCATTCGGAAGTACGTGGTACAATATGAATAAGCATATACCACAGTCAGTGCTACTTGAAAATTGCAAAGCAATACCTTGTAGCCTACATTGTCAAAATAAGTCAGCCTTCTACCAGATGGGGCGCCCATGCCGGCATCTTGCGATTACCGCAGACAGTCCCCCATTACTTCTTCTGTAACAAAACCAACCGACTGAATCAAACATACTTTTAATGTTGAGGAAGACGGTAACTACTGGTCGTAGTGTTCATGAAGCCGTTTCAGAATTTGGCGAACAGTGAAAATATTATCAATAAAATCCACCCCAGGACAAAGCCTTGCCTGTTGTTCCCACAGATCTACTTCCTGAGCTGCAATGAGTCGATGAGGTATAATAATGTAAGCCAGAAATTTAGATATGACTGAGGTCAATCTAACCCCAGTATAGTTTTCATGAGAGCCTCTGACGCCCTTCGTGAATATGGGGACTATTATTAAGTGACTGTAGTAGAGAAGGAAGTCTTCCGTCGTCCATACAAATTGAAACAATTGAATCAGAGCCCCCACTGATGTTTCCTTATCTCATACTGGTACGATATCATCTGGACCAAAAGCCATATCGTACTTGAGAGTCGAAGTGCAATTGCGGATCTCAGTTTTGGTGGGTGGTTCCAAATCTACGGACCATGGTATTCCGTTGTAAGTCTGTGGCGGCAACATATTAGAAGCAGGAGGTCGAATAAATTGACCCTCGATGTCTTCTGTCTAATGATATAACCTTCTGCGCATAATATGGATGATTGTGCTGTCAGACTCACTGATAGCTTCACTGACAGATGGACGCCTTAAGACAACAGCACGGACAAACTTGAACAGTCCGCCAGTGTTCCAGTTCACAATGTTTCTTAGTTAATCAGGCCTCACCACCGGTGATCAGGCTTAGTCTCGGCTTCCTACGATTGTCTCTCATAAGCTTGTCATATGAACTGTCAGAAGGAATGCTCCGTCTGATAGCCAACAACTTTATGGACTTTTCTGGAATCCAATGTTTGTTTGACTCTGGAACCACCGTGCTGCATGCTACGGCACCTACTTCACAAATGACCTGAGAATCGACCCAGTAGTTAATATGATCTTCGGAGTGAGAACTACTAACCTTGCATTCTCGGCTGGTTTGGTACTTATGCTTTACCGATGGCCAGACCAGTTTCTCAATAGCCATCACTTACGGCTGGTATGGTCGTGATCCAGCGAAACCGAGGACAAGGAAACATAAACATTCATCACTTGAATTCAAGTATGTGCTCCCACAAGAAAGATATTTTGAAATGGAGCCAACCTACCCATAAATAACAATCACGTGGCCTACCTCCGATCAAGTCTGATTCACGGAAGGATGACGCCAAGCACGAAGTGCATTGTCTAAAACTAGCCTGCACTCGGCGCAGTCTTATGATAGGCACAAGCAACAGGTAAAAAAAGGACGGAAACTGGACGGTGACAGATGGAATGTGGAGGGACAGTGTGGTAATGACTAGTCATTATTGTTGTGGTGACTGTAGAATGATTACTGTAAATGGAGCAAGCGGTGCCTGAGAGATAAACAAGATGAGTACTTTAGGGGAAAATGGAACTGCTCTGAGTTTGACATGGGCGACGATCCACCGTTGAAAACCCAAGTGGCTTTGGAACACACAACATGGAAAGGTAATAAAGTTCCAGATTCACATGTTTTATTCTCATTAGATTTAAAAGACAGCGATGAGAGGTTAATATCTTTGAGCTGATCGTACTTTCAGCTCAAATGGAAGATTGAAGAGAGGCCTCGAGCTTGGCGCTTACTAACAGAATGCTCATCCTGAAACAAGATGCCCTGAACATCACAATAAGCATAAAGAGGTTGGTCGTGTTGTCCTTACGTCTCAAAACCAGCACAGTGGTCGCCGACATACAGAAAGAGCCGAATCCGAGAACTGTATCGTCCTAATCGCAGACACACTGACACCATACTCACTCTGGAGCATCGACGCCGGTTTTCTCAGCCAAAGGTGGCACCAAATTTAGATATAGAAAAACGTTTTATTTTGGCTTCCCGACAAACTCTCTGGGGCTGCCACCAGTGTACAGGAACCCCAAAAAATATCGTTTCCGTGTGCCCACTCCGAGTAGACGATACGCATGTAAAGGCACCCATCCCAAACAATCTCTACTTCAGATGGCGTTGGAAAACGATGTCCGAACTCCCCCCTTCCTCTTCAACTATGTGATAGATAGTCTGGAAGGAGTACGTGGACAATCAGAAAATCTCAGGGAGGAGCTCCTTCCAGGTGGTGAGATGACGGATATTGAGTATGCGAATGACATCATCATAATCATAGCAGTCATGAGCCTGACCAAAAGGTACTGTGGCTCGGGCCGCCGCTCACCTTAACAGTGACGTGGAATATCTTAGAAGAAAACGCTACTGAGAAGGTTAAAAATTATTAAAAGAAGACTAAAAGGAAGAAGCGGAAATGGTGTGGATATAGGTACGCCGTTGACTGCGACACCACCATCTCGGATAGCGTCTCCAACCAGCGTTGTGATTGATCACGAGGACCCCATCCAGACAGGTGACACCTACCCACTTTGTTCAATGGAGTAGTCAAGGTCACGTTGTTGTTTGACAACCACGCAGTTTTACCCAACTGTCGATGGCCTCAGTATATAATGCCCGGTACGGTAAACGATTAGATGACATACGGAGTACATGACCCAACCATCGCAAGCTGTGCAGAGTGATTGTCTGACCAATTGGTTGCGCATCCCGAGCGTTCCGGAATACGCGCCGGCGAACGGTCACATTGCTCACGCGATCAGTCCACTTAATATGGGCCAATTCGCGAAGACAACGATGGTCAAACACAGCAAGCTTGTTGATGTCTTCTTTGTGAACAGGCCACGTTTCCGAACCATAAAGCAAAATGGAACTCACACAGGCATTATATACTCTTCCTTTCAACGACAATCGGACGCCTTTTCGATGTCACGAATGACTCAGTTTCGCAAAGGCAACTTGTGCCTTTGCCATCCTCGCTGATATCTCATCAGCAATAGTACAGGCTGACGAGATAGTGCTACCCAAGTATGTGAAACTGTCCACAGTCTTAAGCGGATTACCTGCAATGAAGAAAGTGGGAATGCCCCAATCTTGAAGCAGCACTTTGCACTTTGAAGGTGCAAAGCGCATTCCATACAAACCAGCCCGGTCACTTACCTTGTTCAGCATGGTCTGCATGTATTCAGCAGAGGGGCTAAGTAAGACAACGCTGTCCGCATACTCCAGATCGGCCAATCTAGCGCCAAGAGGAAGCTCAACACCAAGCCCACTGTATTCCCGAAGCGCGCCCTCCGGAATGTCGTCCATGACAAAATTTAACGGGAAGAGGGAAATCGGACACCCCTGACCTTCGACAAGTAAGTTCCTCCGCCATTAAGAACCAGAGAAATAACAGGTGGGCAGTATAGCATGTACCACGCACCTTCGAAGTGAAGTGCTAGCAAAAGATTGGGTTGATCCTGATCTTAACTTCCTTGCTGTAAGCTGACACAATGAGAGTGTCGCTTACTTCATTTGCCCGGATAGTGTTACCTTATCAGCCAGTAATATTGTTGATCAGATGTCCATAACGATAACGGAAGAAAGTGTCGCATTTGCTAATTTTCGTCATTTGTGAGGTCGACTCCAAGGAGGATGTATAATGCATGTGTGCTCGGTTTTGCTCTTCGGTTCGGAGACGTAGTGCATCCGTGTGAAAGATGCATACAGACTCCCAGTATCCAGATACAGCCACCTTCAACAGCAGACCCTATCAAGTGGGCCAATTTTGTGAGCAATGTGACCGTCCGTCGGTGTGATTGGAGTGTACTATTGATAACCGCGAAAACTGCAGTTTGTTGCGTGGGTCACATATTCCGTATACCGGGACAGCGTCTGTAGCGTCGTGCGTTGTTCAGTGGGACTGCTGATGGTTAGAAATAATAGCAAAGCGACCAGGTGAAGATGTGATCACGGGCTAGGAAAGCTCTGACCGTCTTACTGAGTAAGGTAGACAGGTATCGTTTAGTCAGTTAGGGATTTTGAAGCCATTTACACTTCTGGCTGGAAACGTTCTCGGAGGTTACAGTGTGTCGCAACCAACAACGAGCCTCTATCCGTAAGGTTGTTTACTATTTTGCGCCTTCCTTTCTACGAAGCTTCATTGATTCATGCTTTGATTTCTCTCTTCGTTCTCACGTAACCGTTTTATTCTGTTACGTCGTGGGCTACTCTCAGGACCAACAGCAGTCCTAACAGAAGTACCACCGGGCAGCACTCAAAGCCGAAAACGGTGCACGGTGATGCAAAAAAAAACACGGAATTATTGCCACATTGCGAAACATTAATCTGAATTCGGCCCCATGATAGGTTTCACAGCATCGATGTCATTATACTCAACTGACAGTTGTAATTTTAGACCAAAAGGCTATCTTCGATTCGGTTCCTCGAAGTTTTCTGCATAAAACGGGAGTTCCAAGGAAATGGGTGAATCGGTAAGAGACTATAGATTACTCCCACAAGAGAGACGCTAGCCAAAAGTATTTAAGTTTTCATCTCTTATTCACATACGTCGCGGACGACATTGGTAAGGATACATTTGAGACAGCCGATTTCTTTGGTGTGGAGTTTATTCTCCACGATAAGCTGACAGACACAGTAAGTGAACGACATAATTTTAATTAGTTTCACTAAGGACGCTAAATGTGGTAGGAAACCAGGACAGTCAATGTGAAGCACATTTCGAATCTCCTAAGTGCAACATGCTACCTTAAAACCGAGACATTCCCGTTCTCTGTCGCAGACAACGTGAAAGGATGGATTGTTCTCACACTTGGGTGGCATTATCCCGTCAGTCTCTAACATGTCGGAATGGATATCCAATAGAACAGCTTAAGCTTAGAGGCCAGCGTTAAACGTCTGCAGCACTTCAAAGGTGGACAGTTTGCATTGAGTACATGGTTGCAATACGTATGTGATCTATTTTACTCTATAGTTCATAAATCTGACCTGTTTTTGATAAAGTTACAAACATACTTGCGATAGTAAACCATCGTTTTCCCCATCAATTAGTCTCTATCGATTGAGACGATAGTGTAAATGGCGCTGAGAATCACCGGCTCGCACTTCCAAAGATGATAGAAATGAGACCAATTGTTAAAACAGGGTGCAGTTTACACTTGCTGTGTAGATGTGCTTCGTAAGTTACCGGGGCATTATTAATCACGACCACCAAGAAGTGGATAACATCAAAAAATGGAGTGGTCAAAAATTTTGAAAACACTAGGTTATTCCGTAGGTAAAGTCAGTAAGTCTTGCATGCCATGTTTACGCCTTAACAAACATTAGTTGGAAACGTTGATAGGTGTGGTAGTATGACACAACCAACGGCGTGCCTGCATTCTATTTCTTCTGGACAGACTGTTTCCAGCACAATACTGATCTAAACGCTGTAACAACGAATGGCATACTGAACCATAACAAGTTTGTCTGCAAACAAAAACGATACTTAAAACATGTGTACTTCTAACGTTAAACATGAATCAGCACAGTTGTGAAAGCTTTTTAAAACGAGGAGCTGGATTGGATACATGTGCTGCACGGAAATAATGTGGAAAATACCTGATCGGCGAAGAAACTCCGATTCTGGAAAGCATTATTCCGCATAAAAGTGAAACTTTCCGTCAGAGAACGAGAGGCCATGCTTCAAGCTTTAACTCTGACAGTATACACTCAGAAAATAGTTGGGCTTTTCCGAAAGTCTAAAGGAAACATCCGATCAACTGAATGCATTAGCAATACTTCAGAAAAGAATACCCACACGGAAGAAAGACAAAATATAACAACATAACACTTACGAACGGAAAACAAGTTTAGGAGATAGCAAACATGATACTAACAATAACGCCTCAAAATGTAGTTAAGTTCAAACGTAGGCAAGCGAACTGAATTCCTCCTTGCGCGCTTTTTCACTAAACCTGCAGACCAGAGTTGCCACGACAATATTCTAATCAGCTTTATCATTAGTATCGCACAAAGCAGTCATTTTTTTATTTGAAAATGCACACGTTTGGACGTTCATTTATGTTACTTTATCCATATGTTGCGAATTAACACCCAGGATGCATCTATTTCGATGTTCAACACACAACACACTAGACAGCTCTGTTATCGCGATTCAGAATCGTTCTTCGTATTGGCCCATTACGCGGACATAAATTGATCATTGGGTCACCAAGTGCACAGTACTCCTAACCAGTCACCTATCATGCGATCACACAGGAATGGCGATTGAAAAGAACTTGATTGCTGTTTGCTTGACTATGTCCACATTTTGTGTATGGTATGTCCATCCGACCGTCACTAATTAGACAGGCAAACATGAAGCACGAATCTTGCTAGGTAGTTATATCTTACGAAGGTGTAAAAAGTCTGACCCGCATGCGTAAAACGGTTTAGATAAGGAGAGAATACCTGAATGTTATTTCTGTCGATCAACAGCCCATGTGACATGTGTGTTCATAGTTAGGTCTTCTAAAAGTGAATGTAAGGACATGAGGCACATTACCATATCGAATACGATTGTCAACATCACTTAAATAACCCCAAACCTAATGTAGTGGATTACCAAACCGGAGATGCGAGTGTTCTAACACTACGGACTATCTCAACACGGTGGCGAGGCACGTCCAAAAACCCAAAGTAGTCGGATCACGGAAAACATGGGCGACCGGATGAGTCATCACCCAACGAAATCGGACCAACGGACGAGGAGTGACAGGCGAAAAAACCCTAACAGAAGTCGGTCACACACAAACAGGGCAAAAGTGCACACGACGTGTGAGCGGAAACCGATGTTGTGGACCAGCATTCCGGTATATAAACGCGAGCGCGCGCGTGGCATGGCAACCGGCGAGTTGGACAATAAACATTGTGCTTTATTGGACGCCTTTTCGTTACACTAGAAGTGGAAGCAATATTCCCCGACTTTTAATTACATTTCACTAAGCGGTCTAATCCACTACCCACTTTGGATGGCGAACCTGACTTGAGGGAAGTTGCCAGTTTGGCATCAAGGTTTTACCAACCTTATAAGGCCAGTCGTGAGGATATCAATCTTATCAACCGAGACAATGAAAGGGGAAATAAACCTATTGTCGGTAGGAATCATAAAAAGCGCTCTTCCTGTGGAGTAAAACAGAAAGTTGAGTAGTCTCAATCCTTTCACTGTAATTCTGTGCACATCTGCTATAAGTCTGATACAAACTCAGTGATACTTTCTTCAGCTGTGCAACTAATAGCACGCAGCGATTGCTTGCCCTTTTCCTAACGACTCATCTATTATTCCATTCTTCGAGATTGTTTAACTTGCACCTTTTTCCGAGCGTTGTTTAACGCAACCGAAAGCGCTATGCAATTTTCGCTTGGCGAACCTGAGTGCTGCTTAGTGAGCTGAAGCCAAACTCGCGTTCTTTTTCCTTCTTCTCTTGGTTGATGCCAGTGGTCCCAGGCTAAGATAGGACCAACTACTTATAGCATTTCCAAACATATGGGTTTTTTTTCAAACTCTACAGCGTTCTTTTAGTTTTATGCCTGGTGGGACTACATTTCGACCGCTCTTCAGGAAAGGAGTTTTAAATCGTTAGTGGACGAGGATCAAGCGCATGCCCACTTGCCCACTATAATGCTCATGTTCAGTGATTTGCTTCTGAGTCCTATGATCTATGAGTGAATGCTCATATTGAAATAATAACCACTAACAGTATTGCTGTGAAGGTCAAATATATCTGCTGTCATAAAGAGTGAGCGCTAGCTTAAAATCATACAAAGTTAATGAAATAAGTAAGAGAAACAAAAAGATGTAGGAAGAAATACAGGATAACAAGCAGCACGCTGCTACATCCAATTGTCAATTCAAAAATTCAGCGATTGATACACCGGTTCGAAACAGAGACCCACAGCACCCAGATCCGGTCGGTTTTTCTTGCTCAGCGTCAAGCGGGCGTCTGGTGACCAGAAAGAGAGATAGTGAAAACAGGGTGCAGCATCACTTTTGGGAATTACAGTAAAGAGTAAGAACAGAGTAAGATTACTCACATGCAGATGTTTTGACCAAGTGAGAACCAAGCAAAGTTTTGAAGCGATCTCTAGAAACGCTGAAAACAGCTTCGGAAGGAAGGCTGTTCCAATGGTTTGCAATCCAATAAGAAAAGAACTGTTGCCTAAGGAAGGTCTGAGGACGAAGCTTGAAAAGCTTCCTGTTATGTCCCTGCCAACCGTCATCATACGCTATGATGAAGAAATGTTCAACCAGACCCACTCGGAAGAAGTCTGTGAGAATTAAATCACTGCGAAGTCGTCGAAATTCAAATGGATATAAATCTAGAATTTCAAGTCAAGACTCGTACGCAACATTTTTGAGACCCGTGACTAGTTTGGTAGCAGTATGTTGGACACGTTCAACAGCTAATATGTCTTTCTTAAGACCGGTATACACGACCTGATTAGTATACTAGAGGAGTGGCCTTATATAAACTCCGTAAAGCGTTTGAAACGCTTCCTTGTCTATAAGGAAGAAAGCGCGCATGATCATCCTAAGAGTGGCAAATCCTTTTTGCCATCATCTCGTGGTGATACGCAGAAGATAAGTGTTATAATATTTTGTGTTATTTGTTTCATCCGTGAGTTGGTAATCGATTTACGTTTTCCATTTCAGCTGTCATGCGCCAATTGTTAGACGAATAAAGCCTACCATACGGGCCTATTACACTTCTGTTTCCGATTCAAGAGTGCTCGTTTGTGCTGTCGAATCTGATTGTTCACAACAATTTATTCGTCTAACAACTACGTT
>JTDE01021566.1:0-32250 GCA_014338405.1 Paragonimus skrjabini miyazakii | reverse complement strand
AACAAAATGACCTCCCCTAACCCACCGATTGACTATCTATCCTACCCCCACGCTAACTGTTCACTAAAAAAACCGTTTCATATTACTGTAAATTTGGTACTGACGAGTCAATACGAAAGGTTTGCATTTACCGGTTTTCGTGTCCTAACAGTTTTGTTCGAACTTCTGAATGGCACGAACTGTTTTAAAATGGATCTCTGTTAATTAGCCATTTCATGTAATCCGTCAACGTTAGACGGTCTGTTCCAATGGTTAATTAAGCGGCGGTCACATGTATGATGACATGATGAAAAGTGGAGTATAATGAAAAGTAAATAACCAAAAATGCACAAACTGAGAATATGAATCAGCAATGTATTGAGCCACATATAATTATCAACCTACTTGTGAGTTCATGAAGGCGCTTGCAAAAAGTGTTCAATTGACAGTACATAAACAGGTTAACCATTAGCTTGCTTACAAAGCTGTCCGTTGCTTTTCAGAGGAAGACATATGTGACAATGATTAACAGTGTTTGTGATGTTAACTGTTACAATACGTCTCATGTTTATGTGCACAGGTGTGAGCATCTGCATGGTCCGTGTGATTCGAGATCTGGTATATACATAAGCTATGCTCAATGGCTGGGCTCACAATAACAAGTACAGTGTATGACAGATCAACCGGTCGGTATGCCTCACGAAGCAGCTAAAATTCCACAAAAGCCGCTAATAAGCCAACTTCAATTAACCTAATTGTTAGTAACATCTGTAACCATTGTCTGTTTTGTTGTAAAGCGAAATGGAAATCGCTAGTGATGAAAACCTTGCCAATAGTCCTATAGGTGAACGAAAAAAGAAAATGATTACGACGCGACAATAGGAGCTAGCACATCAAAGATTCCAGTTAAAAACAAATGGGTTTCATATCTAGATTGTCTATAAGCGCGATCAGAGGTGTTTGTACTTAGGTCATATGAAGTTTAACTACAAAGATAGATTATGTACCCCATATCATCAGGTAACACTTGACGGCATTATGTCCATACTAGTGGAAACAAGTCAAGAAAAGTTGACGAGTTGGCTGTGATAAGCTTTGAGTAATGAGACATTGTGTGCAAACCTCACCGACAAGTTTACATATCACAAATATGGAATGAACAATACACAAATGATCGCAGCTGTTACATCCTCATGAAGTTACTAGTCAGTTCCTTTAAAAAATGCACCACACTCCAGTTTTACCCTTGTTAGACCTTGTCAATAATGCATATCTTTACCACGGCCCAAACTAGATCACTGACCACGCCTTCATGAGGCGATCGTGTTGACTACTGCACCGTTGACCTCACATTAAGCATGATTTGTAAACTCCCAACTACGTTCGCCAGTGAGTTATGTTCGGATTGCCTGATCGTCTCGAGAGGGGTCAGTAAATGTCTTGTTAACTCCAGTGGATGACACCATAACTGAGATTTCTCTCCGAGTTAAAATCACCAAACTCACCAACCTGTTGAGTGACATTTCGATTACTGGTATATTCACCTTCAGTTGCTTTCTCCGATGGGTCACGCCATAAGTTTAGCAGGCTGTTATGTGCTAATCGACCATCTTCAGTATTTCAAAACCCTGTATCGATTAATCAGCTGCATACGGTCATCTGATACTTGGTGGTTTTTTGTTGTGGTACTTCTGTTCCTTCAATCCGCTGTTCCTCATCTTTGACGGTCAACATATTTTGAAATGTTGTGCCTTGCATTATCTGTTATCCCGCCATTTAAATAAACCGTGCCAAAGGCAGTCATTTACAAACTTGCAGTCGTGAGAATTATTTGGCCAAGATGATCCCGAAGATTTGCTGTAGGATTAAAATCAAAACAAGTCAGGGCAAGCTGCCAGTATTGCGAGGTGATTCTAACTCCTGTACGAGATTTCCCAGTGAACCAGGGAATTATTATTACCAGTTGCCGTTCGCTCTGGTCGATTAACTCCGTGAATAAATCTTTGCTAGAAAGGCACTTTTAGGTTGAACTATTCCCGGCAGAACCACTAAACACAAATTTACTACTTTCAGGTACAGACTAAACAATCTGTGCATGGAATAACACTTCATCTTGTACTCTTGGAATGTTCACAATCATTCGAATGGTCCAGAGCGGTTTCCTATCGTCAGACTAAACGTAACATATCTATATAGGTTCCACGGGGTTGTAGATAACATACAAATAGGGCGAGGAATGTCAAGTATTAGTGTCTGTTTGATTTTATTCAAGAGACCTGGTTACAGTTTGTGAGAAGATCATCACATTTATGTGCTCACTTTATCTTGAGACGGAAGTGATTATTACACTAAAATTTGGATAGAATAGAGGCCTTAGTAAACCACGATTTATGACTATTTTTCTCTAACCAGAACTATAAGAGAACAATTACATTGGTAGGAATACCTCATTAATTCGTATTTTCAATCTCCGTTGTGTAAACGAAATATCACGGTTGTACAGAGGGTATGTCTATCGCAAAAATGATTCATCGAACAAGTTCACAAACGTCCCTCAAGATTTATCAAGCCATGAATTGTGGATATGCGTAAAATCAGCAATAATATGAAAAGACTGAGAATGACGAATATAAAATATACCGACCTCAATATACAATTGCTCTCACGTTACGTAAGAAACAAGAATAGAAATACGTACATCAGGCGTAAGTTTACTTATGTGCCATATATGAATACAACTGAGAGCTTATTTTGTATATCCTGCCACGGGCAAACTCGGAAAATTTCAAGAAGTCTCCAAAGACTGCTTTGCTGCATTGATCTGCTTAAGAATAAGGAAACACATCGCATACTTATGGCTGAACAGGAAAAAATTCACCCAGTACGATTAAGCGTTCACGAGAGGTGGTATAGTGACAACTTATGTTGAGACCACCTTTTCAGTTGATTGTTAATGACGCTGCATATTTTCTTGTGGAGGTAAATACAACAGTTTCTCATTGTTTCACCCATTGTCGTTCAAATGAAGTTACTTAATGCAGTAATGAACGTCACAGTCATACGTTTAGTGTACTTTCTTAGTGGGCGTTTCGTTCAGATAAACTCAATTCGGATCTACATACCATCTATCCCTCCATAGTTAGTACATTTTTATTAACGTCCAAACAGAATAAAAAGGAACAGACAGCCAGGATAGGTTTGTTCATAACCGGAACGAAATGTCGGTGAAGTCCACGGCTTTCGAAGATTACGTTTAATGAAAATTATTACACCATCAACAAATATGTCCCAATAATCTTTGAATAATTACAAATTTGAATGAATGCTTCTGCGTCCGAAATTTAGGGACCTAGGGTAACTCCCTTATCGTGTGCTAAAAATTCTAATGTAAACGTTAATAGACACAATTCAGAAGCTGATGGATCCAGCCAGCGAGCACCTACAGTAGGAACAGTTGTACTACAAAGTACAATGGAATTAAATTAAACAATGGACTTAAAATCACCAGTCAAATATACATAGTGCAGCGTTTGTACGTTTGACGAGAGTCACGTGAACTAAAAAGACGAAGACTTAACGTCGAATTGGTCCACCGCTACAACCACCCAACATTTGGTGAACCTCCAGGAAGTACTAGCAGTCAGACAGGCACATCAGGAAACAAGAGGACTACTGTGCAAAGGATACAACGAATGTTAGTCAATGGGCATCCTGACTGTAAACGAAGGCAATGAATTGACAATCCGCTGTCATCAACACTGTTGCCGAGATAAATGTAAATAGATAAATAAATATTAATAGATAAATGAATAGATAGTGTAAACAGATAAATATAAGTAAAGCATGACACCTAAACAGGCAAACTGCATTGCATTCTCGAGAGACAATCGAAAGCGGCACCAACGTGCTTGGTGAAAGCCCTCACACATATTTCCGTCAGAGTTACAAGGTCAACAGAGTCCAAATGGCAATAACTTGCATAATTTGCACTATTTAACCGAAAACGACGCCGTCCAGTCAATTGGGTAAAAGTTAATTGTTGCCAAAATAGCTATTTTTTTTATCACTTTCATCAGTTCGTTTTGCATTTGCGTAAGATTATTGATTAAAAGACGGGGAGTTGTTCGAGTGATACTGAATGTTACTCATGTTTGATCACAGTTTTGCATTCAGTTACAATTTCCAGCCAACTTTCTTTGAAAAGTAGCATTATATTCAGGTTTCGCCACACTTTCACGAAGTAACTCTAGTGACCACTGCGCCATTGACCTCACATTAGTCACGACCGTTGACATCCAAAATCTACTCTGTAACAAAGTCATGCGGCATTCGTACCAAATGCCTCAAACAATATAAATAAACTTTTATAAGTGTACGGGCTAACACGCCAACCAGGATAACTTGAGAAAAAAATCGAATATAGTTCCTCAGCAAAAATACATGACAACGGTCTTCAGGGTGAGCAGGATATGACAACCGGTGACATTCTTAAACCAACATACAATGACGAATTTCAGGAACTCCTCAGGATCACTTGCAAGGATAGACAACACCTCCGATCATCCTTATGGACCCAATGGTAGCATACTTTGTCACCTCAAAATAGCAATCTTGTAGCTGGCAGTAGCAATTCAGCTACTTGGCGTTCTACACGAGAAGTGCATTTGACTGTGCGTACCATAAGACAGTACAAGTTCATCATACATTAGTTTTATCAGTGTACTACGAGATTTTTAAACAATTCTGCAAAATACAAGTTAATCGCCCAAAAAGTGTCAAGTTCACCATCACTTGCTAAAGCACAAAGGAAACTCACCAGAATAACAGTGTCATGTACATATATAGATATAATACATTGTTATAATATTACTATTATCATTATATTATATCACTATTATATTATATATGCATTGTATATATATATATACTTATACATGTACATACAAATCGAACACATACGTTTCAGTAACAGAAGCCCACAAAAATTGTACACTTTTAGGTTAGCATTCGTAGCGTCATACACAAGCGTCCTACGGTCGTTTGTAGTGAATAACTGAACGCCTCTACAATTGTGGGGGAAATGCACCCTAAACCTGGGGCACAAGTATATCTGACTGATGAGGTTAGCTGTGATGAAGCTTGAAAATATTCGTTTTTGCTTACAGCATGCGTAAAACAGTCACATAAATAATAAAAGCACATGAGACGTTAGTAATTAGGAATTTTGTCCGTTTTCCCATGTATTTGCAGCTGAACTACGCTGACCGTGGTGAGCGCGCGTCCACATGATTTACTGATAATCAACTGATCCATAACCACCGTACTATCGACGTTGTGTCTACGGTATGTTTTGAACGTCAAATTCAACGACCAATAATGACACACAGGTTATTTTGTGTTGATGGTTTCAGCACCGACGTCAAAGTGCTGACATCCAACTCGGCCCTACTGTTATCAAATCAATAGAGTGGGGCTTATTGTCTAATCTTATTACCCTCAGCTATGCATTGAAATGACTAGAAAGAATGACCACAATCTAAGTTCACCCATCACTATCGGGACATCCGCTCAAACACCGCTAAGGTATTTCCCAACCCATGGTTTTGCTAAAATATGATGAGAATAGACAGTCCCCACAACACCTGCAACAGTTAAGTGAAAGCGAGACCCCCTTTAATAATGAAGCAAAATTAAGAGTTCGTGCTTTTCAACGTGGTCTGAAATAAAAATGTCAGCTCATCTACAAAAGTATTTCATGACCGGCATTCAGGCTGTCAGTTGCAAGCAAAACGATGCGTAACTTCTTACCGAGGCCCTCGCGAACCAAAAGCCTACATGACACTTCAACACACACAGATCAATCATCAGCCCAAGAAGTTGATCGAGAGTAACGCCATTCCTCAGGGAAATATCCAGCGGCCAGTACATAATTATGTCACATCTAAAACAGGTTTGCATAACATACTCTGAAAAATATCACTTCAAGCCTTGCCGTTGAGCTACACTGTACGAATCGCTTCACAACAACACAAATTAGCGTGGAGCTTCTGCAAATGGTATTGGCACAACCTTTATATTTATTACATTCTCTTCACTAATAAAGTAAGAATCCATCTCAATGCTTTTGTAAAAAAACCCAATGCTTGGTAAATACGCAATCCGCATCCACGTTCTACCACTCAGAATAGGTTAAAACTCTAGTTAATACTTCAAACAAGAAAGCTCAGAGCGAAAAGCATAGGGCTACGTTTCTTCAATAAACATGGCACAGGCAACATCCACAGTTTTGAATACAAAACTGAGGTTGATCTGAGATCATTCTTGTGTACATCTAATACAACAGCATGCTGACACTGAACCAAATGAGAATAAGCCAACAAACTTGGTATCAACTGCTTCCTAGTGTGTACAGATTACAATATTGTCCTATACTACGTGCCTCGGCCAACGAATTCATACAAAAAAAACAAACAATCAACTGGTCGGAATTTAGGTTTTTCCTTGAGCAATCACAACCATCGATTTTGTTAACAGCCATTATTATACAGGAATGTTTTCTAATTGTCGAAAACAATTTGTCCAATGTTTCCGTCTTGAAGACTGTTTTTACAGTGATAGAATAGTGAACAACGTTCTGGACATCTTTGGAGATAAAATTTGATAACCATCTTCACAAGCGTTGTCCCCATCAACTAACATAGGCTAAAAATGATCATTTTTAGTGCTAGTTGCACAACTACGTTAGACATACTACCTTGTAAATGACCGGACATGAATGATTTAACGGTGAGCCCATACCACTGTTATAAGTGTTGCCTTTTATTACAGTCCAGACGATTCAGTTCCAACGAATTAAGAATTTCATTATCGTGAGATTCAGACCAGTTTGGAAATTTGCCGTGTGTCTGATGCAAAAAACTTTGTTGATTCAATGACTTCTTCCGTTGTACTAATCAAGCGACGATGGGTATAACTTACGCTAAACGATGTCCCGGTGTTTGCATTTATACTCTGAGTCAAATGTGGCAACATCCACCGGTCGGGTAACACCTGAAACAATTTGCACACCGTTTTCCAATTAACCGGCAGCACGCTAGACTGTCAGTTACTAAACTTCTCTGTGAACAGGTTAACATTTTCAATACAGTCCGCGTACAGAAACCAGTGCAACGCACTGATTCGTCGTTAAAAGGTCACATGGGTTTCGCAAAAATGATGAACCCGTGATGGAATAATTTACCTTTACAGGGTTTGAGCAAGAAGTGGAAGCTGTTCAATGCCATCATTGTTACGGCCGCCGTTAGTCAGACCATAATAAGAGAAGTAAAAACAGGATAACTCTATGTCAAAACCCCACAGTTCACAGCGAGGAAACGATTGGGTAATAGGCTTTAATCAGTCGACTTGATAGAAGCAGGGTCGTAAGGTGTAACGTTACGCTCACACATGCGTTGAAACCAATAAAAAAAGATGCATGTGAAGTCGTACCAACTGTTGGAATTGGATTTCAAAACATGCAGTAGTGCAGCACCAAGCCTCATATGAATACCAATAAAAAATATACTATCTCCGCCCTCTTGAATATTTTCACAACTCGCGTACAATACTCGCGGTCTAGTGCATGGTTCACTAGGCAGTGTTTGTGACAAGGAAAGACCAGCCATATTTGTGAGTATCCGGGTAATTAGTCAGATTTCACTCGCATATTAAAGTAAGCAACCGCGAAAAATGGGTTCAGTTGGCTAAAAACACTTAAACAATGTTACCTGTTCATGAAGGGAGATTAGTCTAAGAGTGACAAAGTAACGACCTCACCCTTGACGCTGCTGACAATGAATCAGAAAATCGCTGAAAAAAGACCTAATAAGTGAAAATTTATCGTTTCAAGACAGAAATGACAAAAGAAACAAATGGCGACAAACTAACCAGCACAAATCCACGCTCTCAATGAGCCACTGAAAATGTTAAGAGATGACAATTCAAATATGTGGTCACAAACGCAAAATGTGTCAGATACTTCAATTTAATCATGCGAATAATGATAGTTCATTGTATGATTTACTTATAACGTGGTTTTCACGGAAAAAGTTTAAATAGCACGTTTTTGGACACACACATACAGTTGCTTGAGTTAAATTCTACCGGATAACATTTTGAAATCTACAAATAAGTCCTGTGACAACCATTATTTCTTTCCAGCCAACTGTCGGACATAAAGGCTACAGGATAATAATTGTTAGTCTGCATTGTGTTGTATTACCCAAACACCATTATGGGTACAGAAACACCCTGTATCTAAAAACTACAACTAGCACACACAAATACAAGTCTACAAAACGGTTAGCTTAAGAATGAGGTGTTATCGACTGAGCTATCGTTTACGGTATCAGTGAGATGACAGTTTAGAAAAACAGTTACGTCACAACAAAAGAAGATGTAAAAAGCATGACTGAAAAATAAGTGGATGATAAAAGGTAACACTTACTGCCGTGTAATAATCGAAGGTAATCACTAAAGCGACGAGATTGATTAAAAACCATCGATTTTGAAAGAAAATAAAAGCCACAGTTATGACGTAGATGTGTGCTCGAAAAATGACTGCAATACACTGACATGAAAGATAATGATTCCAGCGAACTGGTTCACCTCGAATTTACTATACAAACAAATAAAACCTGCCTAATTTACTTATAGAACTCAGGGTGTTTTCATAATTTGTAACCATGTTGGTGGTTATCCAACTCAGAGTATTAGCCGGCCTTAGTGGTGTGTGGCAAAGCAAACGTTTGGCAGGCAAAAGCCTGTGATGTTTTCACTGTTTTATACATCATTCTACTAATTTAGGGTAACTGTTGCATCAGACCGCACTGTATATTGTTCTTTAGCTTGACAAAAAATAAACGCAACCCTTTTAAATAAAACCCTGCTACGTGCATGTGTTAGTTCTCTCTTCAACGATCGGTGATTGGCAGCCAGCCAAAACATTCCACTCTGGGATTAAAATTCAGCTCCAACGCTTCGCACAATCGACAACGTTTGGGACACTTCGAATACTTCCCCAATACCACTGGATGTTTCATGAATAGTGTTCACCCTTGTAGTTCAATCATTTTCCCCATTACAAATTGGTGAGCCCAGCTTAACTGTTTTTTATTCCCCTTGTTTTGGATATTCAATAATTTTTCTGAAATTTCTCATTGTGGTGTTGAAGCTGACAATTCTTTCATTGAGGTCTCTATCAGTAATCGACTCCCCAGTATTTGTATTTCTAATCCTAGATTGTGGTTTGGACAAGTTGAAGCTATATTCCAAACTCATAGCGTTAAATCCTAGCCTGCAATGTACTCGTGTGTTGTTCAGTCTATCCTAAATGAAAATGCGGAAGAAGTTGGCAATCTCATCCATGAACTACCTGCAAACCGCCCACATAACAATTTTAAAAAAAGCCTTAGAAAATAGAACTGGACTATCGGAGCAGAAGGAATGAGACCAACTGTTTTACAATATTGGGCTATGGGATCGTAAACCGTCACAACTATTCTGACATACGGAACTGTTGCTTGGATCTCGAAAAATGGAGGATTCCATTTTCCGACAGCTCTGGTGGAAAAATCGGCCTTTGATCATCCTAGAACTACTAACATCAATCAATTCCACCGTACTCATTACGGAGCTAGGTGATGCTGCCGACAAAATGTTAGGAGCCAACCCATCTTTCATCTAGTGCCTATTACCTTATCCACCCCACCTCAGCAAACAAATGACGCTTTTACCAAGTAATTGGCTGCACTCACAACACATATGCAATAAATGATGAACCACATTTCCCGTGAGAATCGGCCATCATCCAGCATGTGTCCACTCAAGCAAGAACACAATGTTTTGCTGGTACCCCCAGAACTTTGGTCATTGCACAAGGAAGTGCAATCAGCCGTGCTCTTTCAAATCCACCCCTTCGGGAAACGCACCGGCCAGTCAGTACAGGCGATGATTATCGCTGGCTTAATACCAACATGTCGCTTATTCTTCATATCAGATAAGTTTACTGGCATCACATTTCTCATTGGTATCGGAGCAGAAGTGAATGTCATTCCACGACGAACGGAAAAGATTCCCTCAGCTAATTCGTCTGTAATAAAAGCCGCTAACGGAAGCCGAATCACAACGTAAGGGACAGGTAAGACACACTGACACTTAGTCTAGGCTTACGATGACAATTTCATTGGATATTCATCATTGCAAGTGCTTAAAATGCAACTATCGGTGCTGATTTCTTGTCGGTTTTTGGACTTAGTATTGGTGTGCAGCAAAAGAATCGTTTGGATCGTACAACGTTGCCAAGAGTGTTTGGCACACAGGCTAAAATCAACTCTATTGGTCTTCGTTCACTTTTACCCGACACTGAACCCCGATTTTCGACGTTGCTTCAAAATTTTCTACCACTGACAGCTCTTTCGTACGAATCGCTCACAGTTAAACACGAAGCTGTTTATCAAATCGTCAATACAAGTTGTCCTACTATCGCCCGACCACATCGATTACCGCCCGTAAAGTTGAAAGCTGCTAAAGGTGAATTCGATCACATGTTGCAACTAGGTATTGTCCGGCCGTCAAATAACTGTTGGTCAGTCCCATTACATATGGTTCCCAAAACTTCAGGCAATTGACTCCCGGCGATTTTCGTGCGTCAAACAATGTCACGATTGCTGATCGTGATCCATGTGATCCACAAGTTCTCGCTCAATCTAGATAGCAAAACTGTTTTTTTCTAAAACTGACTTAGTGCGTGCATATCATAATATTCCTGTGGCCTCTAATGATATTCAAAAAACGGCGATAACACACCCTTTTGGTCTTTCTGAGTTTCTCCGAATGTCATTTGGTCTGCGCAACGTTGCCCAAACTTTTCAACGTTTTATGGACCAGGTTACCCGTGGCTTCGATTTTGTCTATATTTATATCGATGGTGTATGATTACTAATCGAGATCACTGCAAACATGATCAACATCTCCGTTTATTGTTCGCTCGTTTCGCCCGATTTGGAATTACTAGTAATCCTTCTAAATGTGTCGTCGGTGTTGATTCACTGGACTTTTCAGGTTATGTCATCAATTCCAAGGGTATCCGACCATTTGATTCCCCTCTTCCTGATTCCAATAAAAACGTCCGCGTCTCATTGGTATGATTAATTACTATCGCCGTTTTATATTACACTTTTCATACACTTCACAACTACTAACCAGTCTCCCACGAGAATCACAGAAAAGCATTGTCTTCAGTTATTAAGCGCTACATGCGTTTAGCGCTGGCAAGCAAGTATTTAGTGAAACCATGAACTTGTGGCATTTTAATACCTACTCCAACACCCGATTATTCCTCTCAACCGATGCCTCGAGCAAACGCAATTGGTGGAGTTCTTCAACAGCTTGTCAACAAATAGTTAAAATCCCTCTCGTTTTTCTCGCAAAGTCTCCCCTCCTGACCGAACCAATTATAGTTCACATGACACAGAACTACTCGTGATTTACCCATCAATGTGCCACTTAGGACACTTATTGGAAAGTCGAGTTCTCACTGTTCTGACTGACCATAAACCACTTACCTACGCGATTAACTCTTCAACTAACAAACACTCCTATGAATTTCATTATTTTGATTTCATTGCACAATCCACGACAGACCTTCAAATTCTAGGATTTGCCAATGTCATCGTAGACGCTCTCCCCAGACTACACATTGATGCGGTTTCAACTTCGTCAGACATAAAGCTGGAGAAAGTGGCAGAAGCATAGCTAAACGATGAAGAGCTACATTATCTTAAAAATTTCCCATCTCTCCGGCAGTCTAAGTTCCTCCTTCCCCATTCTTATTCCAGCACCGTGTGCGACTTATCTACATCTAATCCTCGAACATTTGTCCTACTTAAATGCCTCAGACCCTTACTCAACTTTCTACGTTCACTCTCACATCCCGGTGTACTCGCCACTCTCAAACTCATTTCTCAACGTTACGTTTGGCCTAGTCTGAACCAGGATATACGCATTTGGGCAAAAGCCTGTCTGCATAATCAGCGTAGCAAGATCCACCGTCATATTGTCTTCCCACTTTTTACGAGTGAGACTATTGCCAGGACTTTTCTGCACCACTGGGTAGCTAACTTTGGAGTGTCTTCTATGGTTACTACACACTGAGGCACGCAATTCCAACGCCACTTACTCCGTGATTTGACGTGTATGCTTGGTTGTGAACGTATCAAAACGAATGTATATCACCCCTCTTCAAATGGTTTAGCGGAGCGTTTCCATCGACAACTTAAGGCATCATTAATTGTTCAGTCTTTAGAATATAAGTGTACGGAATGCTTTCCACTTACCCCGTCAAGTATCAGATCAACCCTAAAGGAAGACCTTGAAATCATTCTAGCGGATCAACTCTGAGATTGCCCGGTGAACTTTTCCGAGAGTCATCTCACCCAGTTGATCGGATAAAGTACGTTGAAAACCATCAGAAGCACAAGCAGAATCTTCACTCAATCCCCATGCGGAAACATGCATGGCCCAGTCGTATTCCCGTGAATTACACACATGTGTTTATGCGATGTGATTTATTAAGACGATCACTGCGATCTCCCTAATCCGGACTATTTAGAAAGAGCTGATTTAAAACTGTTGGTAAGTATGTCCGTACTACTAACAAAACTTCTTTCAAATATTACAATTCGTATATGTTACAAAGGTTCCACTTTAAACACCGTACTAATTTTTTGATAAAATTTTTCATGAAACATATTATTAGGAAATAATGGTGTATTCTCTCAAGATGAATTTTACGCAAGTAGCAACCGTAATGATACAACTGGCCAGAAACCAAATCTAAGTTTAACTACCGAAATCTTCTGATATCCAGTGAATAGAAATTTGGTAATAAGTACAACAAGAAAAAGTCGGAAGGTGCAACTGTTTAATTTCAAATAAAATTGCTATCCTACATTATCTCGACTGCAAATTGACTCGAAGATAAAAGATCCAAAATCAAACAATCTTCATAACAGTAAAATGAGCTCGGGATAACTTTACAACTTTCCGTAGTAAGCCTTGTAAACTTTGTTGCGTGATTTTAAACACGTAGATTAAAACTGTGCATACATTTTATGTGACATGCTATAATGAGCACGATGTCAATGCAGTCTCAGTTTGTTTGAGCTCATCTTTATCTTCCTAACGATAATCACTGCATAATAAAAACAATTCCACCAAAAGATAGTTGTGACGTCTGTGGTCTTTATCATGAGTCTGTACACACATTTAAACATACAAATTTTCAGGTTTAAGAGGGTTACAAGTAAGATGTCCTTGTTTGCTGATTGATTTCACAACATTCTATAAAACGACATATTAATGAACAAACAAAATTGTCAAAGGGATTGCATATGACTGGTTCTCTTACTAAGATTAAAAAAAACTGTGTTCCTGTAGAACAGACAAAGTTGAATTTCCTATCACTTCCAATCCAGCTAACATGGCCTAGTGTCAAAAATGTTTCCTAATGAGAACAAGGAACATATACTGCATCCACGACTTATTCATTAACAAAAATATAAACATTGCTACATTATTAAAGCAAACCTGGGATTAGCTGTGATCAATAATACCTTTTCAATGCCGTATATACTAATTTATTATCTTTTCAACCGAACTACCGAGTTATGGTTCTTGATACACAGAAGAAGCACAGTATATTCCATGTCTTCTTATTCCAAAGTGCTTCTCGGTGCATGTTTCATCAACTATACTATACGGAATACACACTTCGGACATTTATATTCATTTGTCGTGCATAGTTCGATAACGAATGCTGGACAACATATTATGCTTTACGACAGCACCCAAACCATACTATCAATGAATGCTGGAACCAATGTGAATATGTCAGATAGGCAAATATGGCACATTACACTGAATCTTCACACCACATAAGCACTTTCGATTAACGTTCTGCAAGACCCGATAAAGTCACAGTGACTTAAAATTTTGGTGGCTAACAGATATCAACGTTCTTCCGACAGTGAAACCGCATTAACTGCTTAACAAATTGTCAACGGAATGCGATTTGAAGAATGTATGAAAAATTACTAGTAGTATCATCTCAAATGTAAATCGTAAATGCAGATAATTTCCATTTCGTACCGTCATTCATACGAGTGAATGGGTACGTTATGATCCGCGGACTTCCACAGCTTATATGTGGGAAGGCGCGTGAAACACTTCCGAGAAGTATAATTCCATGCTGCTCTTAGGTTATCAAGAAAACGTGCACGACGTATGTTATCACACCGTATGTCAGCATGTCATGTTCATTAAGCACATGGCGCAGTTCCTGCTAGATCGTTCACCAACAACTTGTTAACAAGTGCCCACGACATTCAACCGACACTACTGTAGGCTGATCGCATTCTAAGCTACATCTGGATGTCCTTGATCATACTATGAATGACTGAGATCGAAACTTCTGATGACCTCGTGAATGCCGTAACACAATGTCGATTGTACAGTTATTTTAATATAGACTTGGCCTCATCACCATCGTTATCAACATAAACACTAACACATCAATCGTTCCTACTGATACTTAACTGCCATAGAAAAAGAAGAAAACAAGCCCTATCCAAAAAAATCAAGGAGACCTAATTACCAGAAACAACTAGCTATATTTATACACTCAACACCCAGGTGCCTACATATTGCAAACAAACAACCGAGCCATAAGTCAAACTAAAGCATCATCAGAAAAACACATTTCACTGCTCTGCATCATTAACAGCACTTGCTCCACAGACAACTCGGTTGAACAAAAACATACACGCCATTGAGCCCGATTAGCCACCATCTCCAGCCATCGATTAGTCTGTGAGTTTCGTAGGTTTCAGCCCAGAAGAGGAACCCGGTTTACAGTAGTCAACCTATTGGTGAATAACCTTACTTCACTACGCCATTTCGTCGCTTGTTCACTTTGCACCTTACGCAAATAGACTGCAGTGATGGTAGGGCGCTGGATATGGCGCATGACTGGTTGACATCCAAAGTACATAACCTAACCATCTAAGTCTGTGCATATTTATAGATTGAACAGAATAACCCATTTGGCACTCAGCACCAAACACCGTCTTCCAACCTCTTCATTGTCTATTCGCTGGTACCACCGGATACCAGCAAATGAACACAAACGTCCACGTTCAAGTCCCCGGGGAAGGTTCACGTCACCTGCCTTTAGCGGTCAAGTTTTGTAGCTGTAAAGTAACACAGCCCTTAAAACCTCCTTACATACGCGATACTCAGGCTTCGGGAATACGCCTCTCCGTCGCCAGAAGTGTCCCAGATAATGTGTTTCTGTGTCATTCTTCATACTTCTGCCGCTGCTAATGCGGTTTTCCATAGATGCCAAACGGTCAACAAAATCTGTAAATTAATTATCAAACATTAAGTCTACGCAATCACCGCAGTATTGCAGAGGCACGGTGAGTTGGGAATGTTCAATCTCAACCCGAAGAACGACATCTAATAAACTCTTCAATAATTTAAAGACCACTGACAACAACGCTTTGGTCGACAGTTTGCTGGATCGTCTCTGCATTCACCTTTGAAAATACGTGTGATTGTGAAATGTTTGTAGGATTTCGGTAGACAGCCGGTGTACCAGGAACGACTGAAAAGTGCTGCAGGTGGTCCTGTTTATCCCGTAGCACAGTTTATCAAGACAACAGAAGATAATGAATCTGGACAGAGTGATTTGTGGGTTAGTAGGTTCTCTAACTTGACTCTGGCTTGTTACGCTAAAACTTGGGCTAATTCAGTCAAGTTATCGCTTATTCGCTCAAACGTCGTTCGCGATTTACACATATGCACACTTTCGTACTGTTTACCCAGAGTGTTGGCCGCCACTGCATCTATTGTTGTAAATCCACCAGTGGATTTCTGTTGCGCCAAGTCAACCCTACTCCATGTGTGTGTTACGGCTTCGCTGTAGAAAAAATTGAGAGTCACCTTCAGCTTTTCAGCGAGACCGCGTTTAAATCAAAATCGGTTCCCTCTGATGGCGGTCGTTGTAAGATTGCATTACATTACATCTAACGAACGTACGATCACCATTAGATGGGACACTGTAACTACCCTATTAACTCCGATCGATGACCACTCGACTAGAACTTCTCTCCAAGCTGAAATCAAGAAAGCCAGCTTGTTGAGCGATATTTTGATTGATGAGTGGTGGCAGATTTTGGTTTCATATAAATTGGACAACACTCGCAAATGCTTACATCTGTCGCATTCTCATGAGCTTTTCAGTCGGCTCCTTTCGAAAGAAAACCCTGTTTCTCATCCTTAACCAAAATACTGTTCAACAAGCCGATGATTTCCATGAGTTCAACTTGAAGGGAAGTCTCAGTCGAAAGGTCATCGACTGGAGCTAACAGGACAGTTATTGTCTCCCCTCAAAGATATCGGCCAATCTGAGCGTTACTCACAAGCAAATGTGGGTCAGTATCTGTATGTGATGAATCAGCCGCGTCTAAAATAAGATCAATGGCGCGGTGGTCAGCACGGTTGTCTCATGAAGACGTGGTCGGTGATCTAGTCCAGGCTGTGGCCAAGATACTGACAACTTTGCAGTTTTTGTCTAGTCAGCAAACAGTGCGGTCAAATGCTAATGTCTATCAACGACATTTCTCTGATCAGTCGTCTCTTCTTCTTAATGGGTCATGAGTCTGCTATATTATGGGCACTGGTGCTGACATCAACGCCAGTACACCAAAGGTACACAATCCGAATCAACCAATAGCACAGAATCGTTGCCAAGCCAACGTATTTACTGTGAAATTGCTCGGCCAGTAATCTTGCACGCACGGCCTAGGCTTCTGTCAACCATTTCGCTGAATCTACTCGATCGCCGATGTCCAAATGATGACCATTAGAATTCTTCTTCAAAACCCCACCTTTCAAAGGACACCGTTTGGTCGATTAACCAAAAAAGCACGCCAACAAGGAGATTTTGTACGTAAATGTTTTACCCGGTCCTGTGTATGAAAGATCTAGAAAACTGAATTAGTTCAATTTCCTTATAGGTAAGTTTTAGTTTGCTTTTTTTCCGGCCATTACCCCGGCCTACTGTCACGGATTACGCACAGCACCATGTAGTTAAGGCTGGCTCACTGGTGTTTGCCAAAGCTTGCAGAGCAACGCCGGATTAACTGACGACAGTCCGTACCGAGTTCGATTATATGTTCTAAGTTGGCAACAAGCACCAGTTCAGAGGCTCTCATGCTCCAACACTTTCCATGAACCCTAAAACGTTAGCATACTGGCGTTCAACTACAGAGTATTACGCGTTCAATACGGCCAAATTACTTGACAGGTACCTGGCTTCGTATACACGGAACACCACAGCTAGTCTTCACGGTAATCGCGTTTTATCAAAAATCGATCTAGTGTGTGCTTATCAAGAGATGTATCGCTGAGATGGCTGTCAATATGTTCATTGGAATTTTCACATATGCCGTGTGGTTTACAAAACGCCGTTCAAACGTTTCAGCGTCTCATCGACGACGTCACATGAGGTTTGGATTTCGTCCACCCCTACATAGATGAATTACTGGTTGCAACCGAAGCTAGAGAACACTAGGTGTATTTACAACAGATCTTCGACAGATTAACACCTTTCAGCGTAACCATTAGTGAAGAGAAAGATACCCTTGGTCAAACCGCAGGAGTGTCTCTAGCAAACCACGTTGACCATCACGACATTCAACAGCTAATCGATAAGGTAGAAGCGACTCGTAAGTTCTCCCGTCCCACAACGCTCGCTGCCACCCGTCTTTTCAACAAAATGGTCACTTATTACAACGGCTGATTCCGCATAGTGTTGTGATTATTCAGCCCTTAACCGACTTACTTTGTGGAAGTGTCAACAATGCCGTCGAGGGATTTGCCACAGCTATCGAATCGTCTAGGCGTATAAAGTATGCATTGGACAACTGTCATGTTGCGCTATTTCGACTCAGCCACCAAATTACGTAAAACTGTAGACGCGTCAGACACCACAGCTAGTGCGCTCCTCCAATAGTACGTCGCTTTCTTTTCTAGATGTCAACCTTCATCTAAAACCAAGTGTAGCGACCTGGAGATTTCACTTGCCTGCCTGAGGTGTGGTGTGTAAAATGGTTCCAAAACTCATAGTTGCATATTGTACCTAGGGTATTAAGAAAGTTTCCATGGTGCATGTTGTCCGATTGTTTGTCTGCATGCCATGTGACTACGGCGCGAACCCGAACGCACACATGTGTCACACACTTCCGGTTTAATCGCTCGTCGACGGCCGGTCTCTAGCCTTTCTAGCTAACTTACGTGTCGGTGCCATTTTCTAGCGTTATAAGAGACCCATAGTATATTTCGAGTAACAAATATTCGGTCTCTTCTCTCAACGGCCTTTTCTATTTTGCGTCTGGCTAATTCGTACCTGAGGAAAACGACTTAGTGCGCCATGCACTAAACAAGTATAGCGCGTTTGGACGTTAACTGAACTATCTACTCGACCGACAGTCACCTCTGACCAGTTCTGGAAGGAAACATGTTTGTGATTTTTAGCGACCACAAACCGCTAAGTTTTGTCTTCTGCAACAGATTCGAAAGATAACCACCACGCGAAGTTCGAAAACCAAACACCGTGTATCCATTTTCGTTGAACATAAATAACGTTACTCAAAACGACGTCGTGCCGGACGCTCCACTGCGATTCTTAGCACTAGTTCACCACAGCTCAATCGACCTAACCGCCAAAGTCAAAACACAAAGTTCGAAAACTGCTCTTTACAATTTTTTTCAGCAATCAGCTGTACATCTCACAGATCAATCTTTGCCAGTATCTTCTACTATGATCCTCTGTGAAGATTCCACCGAGAATCTGTGCCAAGTGGTTCTGATTATTTTCCGACGTGTATCCCACATAATGTGCAACATCGATTGTCCTGACCTAAGGGTAACAGCCAAGCTTATTTCCGATAGATATATTTCGACCGGCATGCAAAAAGCGTCAGGAACTGGACGCGCGCTTGTTTAGTTTGTCAACGGTAAAAATATGTCGATAAGTAGCAACTCGACAGGTCAATATTCTTCCACATTCTTCCGGCTGATGTAAATATATATCAACATCGTTGACGCCCTGCCAGTGTTTGACGGTATATCCTGTTTCTTCATTACAATGAACAGCTTCATTCGACGGTCTGAGAGCGCCCACATACTCAACGTTACTATTAAAACGCTGGGTCACATCTCATGGTCATCCCGTTACCGTAACAAACCGATCGCAGCCTGCAGCTCGAGCGGTTGCTTTGCAGAACTACTCCATACCTTAGGAAGCCATCATTCCCACAATAAGGCTCACTATCTTACTTTAAACAAAAAGGTTGAGCGCTCTCATCGATAACTGAAAGTGGCGTTTGGTGCGGCTGACTGTTCTACTTACAACTATCTCGGTAAGAACCTATGCGGTTCTCAGTGTTGACTTTCACGTCCATTGTCAAGGGCAGATTAAAGTGAGACTTTTCATTTGCTGAACTACTTGCCCTCCAGAAACGTCGTTTCCCTTATACCGGCAACCTAGAACAAAATTGCAAGGTTCATCATCAGCATCAGCATCACAGACAGCAATACATCAGTGGTTCACACTGATGCTTAACTACCACACAACCACGAAGAAAAAGCAAACCCTGCATAGGAAAAGAGAAGAAAATAGGGAAGGGGACCTAACCACTAAAAACAGCTACGTTTACATTCAAAAATACAACATCAAGGCGCCTACACCTTGCAAACAAACAACCGAGCTGTAACAACAAGACAGCTTCCTTGCGGCTTTCACTGCCCCGCGTCATTAAGTGCACTCACTTCACAAACAACTCGGCCAAACAACGACAACGTTCACGCCACTGAGCTCGGTTAGCCGCCATCTCACCTAACGTCTCAAGTCACCGAGTCTGTGGGTCATGAGGGCTCCAGCCCGGAAGACGAACCCGATCTACAGTAGTCAACCCGTTCGTGAACGATTCCATTCGTCTACGCCAGGTCATCGTCTGTCCACCTTGCACCAATCGACCGCAACGTCGGCAAACAGTGCTCGGTGTAGCAGACGACTAGCTGGCATCCTTAGCACATGACCTAACCATCTAAATCTGTGCAAGTGTAAGGAGTGAACGAAAGAACTTGTTTGACAATCAGTGCCAAACCCCGCATCGTAATCTCCTCGTTACTCACTCGTTGGTGCCACCCGATACGAGCGATTGAACGCAGACATCGGTGGTCAAACACCTGAAGATGGTTCACATCCTGTATCCTGAGCGGCCGAGTTTCACCGCCATAAAGTAACACACCCCTCACTGTTGTCTGATATACGCGACCCTTAAGCTTCAGAGATATACCTTTCTGTCGCCATCAGTGAGCAAGATTAGTAAACACCGCTCTAACCTTGGAAAGACGCGCCTCTATTTCATTCCCTACACCTCCGCCGCCGCCGCTGATGCAGCTTCCCAGGTATACAAATCGGCCGACAATTTCCATAATTTCACTATCTAACATGAAATCTATGTAATCACAACAATCTTGCAGAAGCACTTTGCATTTCGAGGCTGCAAAGCGCATTCCAAAGTACTTAGCAGAACGTGAAATTGCATTTAGCGTTGCTCGCGCTGCTTAAAAGTTGTCAAACAGCAACACCTTATCGTCAGCATAATCAAGATCAGTTAGCCTTCCTCCAGGTAGGAGGTCCACACCAGCATCTTGTGACTGCTAGAGACAATCCTCCACTATTTCATCCATGACTAAATTGAACAAGAATGGTGAAAGAGGACGGCCTTGATGAAAGCCGCTCCTGACGCTAAAACTGTCAGACAGCTCACCGTGAACCCTAACCTGAGCCGAAGTATGGGAGTGAAGCGCCGACAATATGTTCACACACTTGGTCGGTACACCTCTGCGTTTAAGTGACTCTAAAAGTGTAGATAGATCCATTGAATCGAACGTACCTTTATAGTCGAGAAATACGGCAATCATTGGTCGGCGGTACATATGACGCTGCAACGTTTCTGTTCCCCTGACCTCTAGAATGTGCAAATGTCATTACACGCAAGGATAGTCAACAACGTCTCATAGAACGTTCATATGAAGGGTCTTTCAAGATGTCTCAAGGGGAAGATTGAGTGTATATCACAGGTTGCCTAGGCGAACGAGAAACCCTATCCATCAACCACCTCAAGCCAGCTTACCATGATTCTTCAAAGACGTTCTCATAGCCGAGTTCATCTTTATCCGCCACCCAGCCCTTAGTTGCTGATACACCCACCAGCAGCTCGAGTTGGCCTATAGCAGAGCTCCTGAGGCTTTCATCAGCAATCACTACGCTTTTCAAAAGTAAAGTGCACTGATAGAAATATGTCTTAGGACGATAGTAGCATATAGGGCAAACATTTTTTCAAATATAACAAACTATTCAAAAAATACTCCCTAAACCAAATTACAAAAACGTCCCAAGGACAATTTAGAAAAACATGTGCGCGTCCATTCATCTGTCAACGTGAACAATCGCTATCGTTTCGTACGTCGTTCGAGTACGTCAGTAGTCCCTGTATCGAAACTCGGTATATAGTTTCACTTATCGTCACATGTTTTCATCCGCCGCGTGATGCACGTGGCACAATCTCTAAGCGGGATTAGCTTCGGCTAAGTATTTGTTACTGATTGCAAACATTCCATGAACTTTTAAACGTTTGTCATCAATCTTTTCGGTACGGTCATTAAAGGACAGTGGATTGGGCGCTCGTTATGAACTATGAGAAATGGTGCACTCCCACCTACAGTGTCTGGGAAGCGTCATTTCAATAGCAAACGGATCAAATATTAGCTGACATGGCGTGAATTAGGATAATTCAAGGGTATATTGTCTCGATTGTTACCATCAGGATCGAAAAATTGCCGACATAATACCCCTTTTCGGGAGTGGGCTGCGCAGCGACCTGGAGATTTCATTGGCCCCCCTGCAGTATGATTAGCAAAATAGTTCCAAAACATATAACTTCATACTGCGCCCGGTTTGCTAGGAAAAATCGCACAATATACGCTGTCCGGCTGTCTGTTTGTATGTTATGTCATTGTGGTGTGGGCGCAAATTGAAGAACCATATATTTACTTTCTAAGCGTTCATCGATGAACAGTCTTTAATCACCCTAGCTACTACTCCGGTCGACACCAATGAGTAGCCAACTGTTTTTTTGGGTAACCTAAACGCTCCAGTTGAGCGCGATTCGGTAGCCTGACCAGGAGTCCTCGGACTTTACGGCATTTGTTCAGTCAACAAGAACGGTGATCGTCTGCTCCACCTGTACACTACCCACGCGCTGACAATCATAAACACCTGATTCCAGTTAAATGCGAGCGACATCATGACGTGGACGCAACCAAGAGGTGATCATCCTTATTCATCTGATTACGCGATTGTGCGGCAGAGTGACATTTATGAAGTGCGTCTCACGCAAGTGATCCGTGGGGCTGATTGTAACAAGGGTCACAAGCTGATCGGAACCAAATGGTGTATCCACGTTTACATGCCCGGTTACCGCAGATTATTCGAACAAGGGCAGAAATTAAATATTAAATGACTGAAGAACTGCATGACGAGGACTGCTTTTTAACAAACAGTTGTCGTTTGTCTGAATAACGCTTCTGTGTCCACTACTTCCGAGGGCATATGGCAGCAACTTGAGGAACAGATCATGGCATCACCCATCGATGCTATCGGTAGAGAGCGCCAGAAACGCCATGACTGGTTTGACAACAACGCAGTTATCTCTAACGAGGCACGGGAAAATAAGGTAGATCTAGCAACTTTCACAATGAACCCAAAGAACGACGCAAAAAAAGCTAAATTCCGGAGTATTTGTCTTCAACTCCCCGAACATGATCACAGGATTGAGGACGACCGGTGTAGAAGGCAAGGTAAACGAACGCAGGACTACGCCAATCGCTAAAAACGCAGGGAATTTCACCAGACGCCCAAGGCGACGTTTGGCATGTCCATCCGGTATGCTAAAGCACTGACTGACGTGCACATCGGCTCTTCGTATGCCCAGTCGGAGGACATCATAAAAGTCTGACGCAAACAGTGTGGTGGCCTGATAAACCGTCCTGCTACCATTAACTGGGTGACCGTGAACAGTCAACCGCGGCATGCCGTGAAATCTTCACTTGCACCAGCCCCAGAATTAGCACAGGTGCGGTTATTGATTAGCCAATTGCGCAAAAGAAAAGGCCTCAGGACAGGATGGATATTCAGGTAACATTCTGACGAATGGCAGCCCAATGCTGGAAGGTGCTCTGCTCCAATTAGTTTGTTCCAACTGGGCTCAGGAAGTAAAACCATAAAAGTTCAAGGATGCCTTTGCCGTATCTTTATTTCAGAGTAAGGGTGGCAACCAATGCACTGACGGCTGTCGAGGCATTAGTCTGCTGAGCTGAGCTGACAAGGTGGCTGCAGAAATCCCCTTGAATAGACTGAGTGCGGACCTTTTGGAGGCCAATGTTCCTGAGGGGCAGTGTAAATCCCTGATGAGTTGCAGCAAGATCGGCCTGATGTTTGCAGTTTGACAAATTCTGGAGAAGCATCGATAATGTAACCAGCATGTATACGTCTTCTTCATGGACGTAGCTATTTTTAGTGGTTGAGTCCCCCTCACCCTTCCCTTTTTTCATTCTCCCTTCCTATACAGGGTTTGCTTCTTCTTCTACGTGGTTGTGCGGCAGTTAAGCATCAGTGTGAACCACTGGTGTATTGCTGTCTATGATGATGATGATTATGCCAGGTAAGTTCGTATATTTGATTGGAATGTTGTATGTGTGCAATATGACAAAAGTACCTTAGTGTCGATTGGTCTGTGATCGTTTCGACATTGCCACCGTCAGGAAGCAGGACTGTGTCTTAGTCCCAAGCTTATATAGTTTGCAGTTGACTGTAAAGCTGACAACTGTCCTTCACGACTCAGCGGAGGAAGACGTTGAGGTTGAGTACCGCACGAATGGACGTCTGTTGAATATTTGATATTTCGACCCCAAATTCTAGCTACATACATTAATGATAAGCATGCCCCTGTTTTCAAATGACATCGTGTTGGTTGAACATGGTTAAGAACTTCAGCAACTGGTTATGGCTTTTGCGGACGCGGCATTAAAATTTGGGTTGGATATTAACACAAGTAAGACAATTTCTTTCTTTTAGCCTCTTCGAGTAGAGTTATTGTTTCTGCAATTCAAACTTGCATCAACCGAAACATTGTCAACAGCTGCACATAATTCTGTTGCTTGAACAGCAATCTGTCGACTTATTTATACGCGGACCACGGTTTACCAGCTCGTGTAGCGAAGGCTACTATTGTCTTCAGGAGTCTTGAAAAACGTGTCTGGAAGGACCACGGCCTGAAGAGGGCCACTGAACTCCGTGTCAACCGCTCAACAACGCTGTCCGTACTGCAGTGCGACAGTGAAACATAGACACCGTATCTGCGGAATGTGCGTTATCTGAGCCGTTTCCACTGGCAGTGCCCAAGAAGCATTTTGGGAAGTCGGTGGTCGAAAACTGAAGTAATGCGACGAATGGACATAGACAGGGCTGAATCCATGCTGCTTCTTAGTCAGAATTGTCGGTTATGTCACATCCGCGGGATAGGCGAAGACCGGCTTCTAAAGCAGCTACTATACGGGCAGGTGAAATGAAGTGAGTAAAATCCTGGTGGTTGAAAATGGAAATACTACCACGTTATTTAGGTAAGTCTTTCGCTTTGTTGCATTGATTTCAAATCTTGGGTAAACTTAGTATTTAACCAGACGGTCTGGGGTAATACACTTTGGACGGACGTCTGAAAATTCACTAAGCAACAACTGTGAACCACGAACAGAAGCTCGCGGTAAGTGAAAGGACCATTGGTGCCATAGGTCGTGGTGACAAGACTACACGGCGATGAGATGTGTACGGCTAAAATGCACTGCCCGCCTTGGATAAGTAGGTTACCAACGTTCTCATAGTAAACCGTCATCGAGGCGACAACGTGTACATTGAGATCAAGTGAATTATAACAGTTGTATCCCTTTTTTTGTTTGCATAGGCCAACAACCCTTGTCATTTCGCAACTCACCCGCTTCTCTTTTCAGAAAACTGGGTCTCTGTGGCTCTTCTACATTTCCTTACCTTCAGCTTTGTCGATGTACTGCATGGTAAACGTTTCATTAGTTTTTCAATCTAACATTGAGTTTCGTTTTTCCTCTCCATCCTCTGTAAAGTTCACTAACATGCACTCTTATGCTGACCTACTTGCATTACATTTTTGATACCTTTTCCCCCGGTTTAGAACTTACCAATGCAGCCTTTCCGCTTCTTTTCCAAAAGGTAGTGGTTTCAGCTTTGTGCTAACCAATCAATAAGTTAACAAGCATTGATCGGCCTCATTTACAAAAGCTTCGGTCAAATTCCTGCGGGTTTACACTGGATACGTGATGTGTGAGTGAAACCACAGATAGCACAACGCGAGCCGCCTGAGGTAAGTGTTATGCGCAAGCGTCTTCTGGTTTCGGTCACTGAGATAAACAAGTCCGAAACGGAGGCTGCCAACCATTTGTGTGTGCGCAAAAGGTATGTGAACGACATACGTATGCATGATTGCCAGGGGAAAAGTAAGAAAAGTGCACCGAATGAATCCGTGTAGTTGGTTGCGGTCATTCAGATCAAAGGAGTGAATGCTAGAGATGAAACAAAAACTGCAATCACTACTCTGGCCAATTTAACGTCTAACATAACTGTTATATCCCATTAGCCACTTTTCTTTCAGTGTCCTGTCTTTTCTTCATTTCTTCGCGCTCTCTTCTTCTTCTCTCTTTCTTCCTCCCCTCTCTCAAAAGTCCACTTCTTAATCGGTAGCTGCGATTTTGGGACCATTCCTACATGTAGAAGTACAGGGTTTACCGTAAACTGTAATTGAGAATGCTGAATTATTCCAACGTTCTCAGTATTTGGTTACTTCCAAAGAACGTTTGACACCTTGGACATCGTGTACTAAGGGCCTGATGATGCTGCATAGGTTTCCATTTACCAACCAATATACTCCTGTTCGTGTGATCCATATCGGTCGATGTAGCTGGCTGAAGAGGTTGAACACAGATCGTTCAACATGACCCCTGCAATCAAGAGTACCTATAGGTTCCTTTATAGAGGAACCTGAAAGATTTTCTCGGACAAAATAGTGTCACAAGAGGAGTTTGACAGATGAAATCGAGGAAGCAACTCATATAAAAAGAATTCGCATGTTGACTCATCCCCGCAACAGTATCGTTTCCCCTTGAAGTCGCCTCAAACTGAATGCAACAGTTGAAGCCACAGTAGAGAAAAGTATTCTCAATCCAGGTTTTTCACGATTGCCAACTGTGCTCCCTAATAATGTTCAAAAGCTATCTTTATATTTGTTACTTCTTGTTTTCAGTGAAAGTAAAGACAGAAGTGGCGTAATTAGATTCGTTGGCATGCTTTGTCAAATTTCTGTTTCTTGCTTGAGGTACAGTCAGCCTTACAAATATCCAACATATCCAAACAGACCTAGTTGCGATCGGAACTAGGTCTGTTTGGATATGTTGGCCAGTTTCAGGAAGATGTGCGGAAGAAAGATCGATCTTTCTTCCGCATATCTTCCTGAAACTCGCCTATCAGAAATTATCAACAGTTTCAGTTCAACAGTGCTCATGTGTAAGTACCGAAAGGCAATTTTAATTAACAGATTCCATGTGGTTATGCAAAGGTGTTTATCATAAATACTATTATGGTGGAATCCCGTTGGATATGCACGCAACAGCAATGTCTGTCAATGGCCAAATGTAAGAAAGCATGTTCACATTTACTTGATGAGAATCACATCTTAACTTTCGATACATATAAATACTGTTGATTTTATCGCATAGCCCGCACTTTACATGTTCCGGTTACGCGATTCTTACTGCAGCAACAACCACTCACCAGAACTGAAAAGTCCTCTACTTGGAGCCGAACCGCACACTGGTGAACGCAAAACTCTCTCACGGTTAGACAATCAGTTTGATGTACACTAAACTGATTGTCCAACCGTGACTCGTTGTTCTAATGATTGTGTAATAATAATCGTAATGATAATCTAGCGCAGAGGACTCCAAGACAGACGTCCAACTAAAAAACGCAACACGGGTTTTGGAAACATTAACCACCTAAAGGAGATAGGGGTACAATAAGACATGTGCAGACTGAATATGTACATTTAAATCAAACCTGTATTCGGTTAATTTCTGCTCCGATATGAAGAAAACATATGATGCAATATCAAAATAGCTTGACAGCTTTGACTTCAGATACAGTGACAGCCGATTTGCTTTCTCAATGTCTCTACACGTCAATTCAAATCCCCAGGTAGCTTCATAACCTTTATCACATGGTGTCACGTCCCGATGCTCCGATATTTGAATAAACTATTCATAAATGAAAACATAAACTGGAAAATAAAACACTTGCTTCAAAATGCACATTACGTATCTCTTGTCGTGCGTATTCGGCCCGTTTTTTGACGCTGCTCTCAGCCAATTCATAGGTTGATTTGGACGCATGAATAGTAAACCCAAGTACACATGAATCAGGAAAGATAGATAGTTCTGCAATCCCGCTAACTTTTACTTCACCAGGATTACAGACACTGTTTATTGTCATTGACAAAAGAGAAGCATAATCAAATAGCTCGGAGAGACGAATGACAAACGCCCACCTCGGAACGACTCTTTTTGAAAAAGCGTTGCCTGAAGATAAGCGAACACTGAACATTTAAAACAAACGATTGAAAGCGTCGAATTGATGAAGCGGAAGAAAGGTAGATGACTTTATTGGTCCGAAGTATCACTATGATCACAAAGCCGAGCGTTTTGATAGGATAGTTGAGTAATTTACAATGTCCTAATTAACGTATGATAATAAAGACTGTAGTGGATGTAAACAGACAATTCGTTAAGATGCGTTGGTCTAGCATTCCACGACACCGAATGCAGTATCCAATAGGTACGATCTGTCAGGTTGTTCCCAAATAATCTTGGAGGTCATAGCTGAGGTAATTCCAATGACAGATAAATAAGGAAATTTGCCGCAACAAACGGTTGATTCAGTTGGCTTCTAACTTCCAAAATTCTGTGAACTAGCGATACTGAACGCAGAGAGAACGCAAGGCTTGCGACCCGAGAAGTGTTGTTCGTATTTATTGACTATTGATTAGTTCGATTAAGTTGGTATAAACGTCAGTTTTATATGTGAAGTTGAGGAAAGTAAAGAGTGTGAATAACAGTGTGAATTATGGAATAGAAACTAGGGCGCAAAACGCAACAGACCTCCCCCACTAGAGCATTTGTGGGCAACAGACACGATGAAAGAACTGCGGTGAAAAGAGAGCAAACAAAACGCCCGATAGTCACATCACGCACTGTAATCTGTCAGGTGTTTCGGCTAGTGTACAGACCGCCCCTAATGTGTGGTGTGTTGTTCACGAGAACAAGGGGGCTGGGTTGTAGGTGGATGTGATTCTATCGGGGGTGGGGAGGAGATGTTCTCAGTCGGCATTGGGTCAGGTGGGTGAAAAACCTTTTCTGTGTGGGCCGGTTTTAATCGGTCAATGGATACGGAATCGCTTTGTCCGAACCTGTCAATAATGAAGAATTTTTCGTCACGCATGGCCAACTTGAAGGGACCGACATCGTGGTTGTAATAGTTTCCTGATGGCGTCTTGGCGCACAAACACAAACTTACATGTGAAAAAACCTGGAGATTTTTGTTCTCGGCGCCAATGGTGACGGGTCAGTGTGAAACGAAGGCGGAACCTGTGTTGTCGTGGGTTGAATAAATTCTCCTGGTAGGTGCAAGTTGATACCGTAGACTAATTCAGAGGTAGCACAGCCTATATCCTCCTCAACGATAGATCGGATTCCAGGAAGAACGAGTGGTAGACGTTTGCTCCACTTCTTTGCGTCCGACTGCGCGGTTTTCGATGCTCTTAGTTGTAGGTGAAGACGCCCGACTAGACCGTTAGCACAAGAATGGTACGCCGTCGTTTTAATGTGCGAACAACCCAGTAACTCCGTAAAGTTGCGAAAAATGGATGATTGGAATTGGGTGCCTCGATCCGTAGTGACTTTAGATGACACAACAACATTTACACTTAGTTAGGCGAGCCATCTTCAATCACTTCTTTTCCAGCCATCTTTTCGGCCACCCAGATTATTGTCTTTCCTAACCGGTAATGCGTAACAAACACGTTCATTTTCATGGAAGTTTGAGGTAGGCCAGAGATAATAGCCTCATCCCAGATGCCCTCTTATTCGATTCCGTCAGGGCTTTTGATCGTGTCACACATGGTCCATAAGAGACCATCTAGAAGTTCATGGTATCATGCGGAAGAATGTTTGCTGGAATGCCTCCTCTCCGGATGGTAAAACTTTCAAGATTAAATTCGGACCACACTTCGTTTGCCTTCCGATCTTTACAGCGACTCCTCAAGGATAAGTGTTAGGTACCCGTTTGTTCCCTATACACATCAACCACTCTCCGGACGTTATATCCAACACTGCTTTTCTAAACACCGATGACCTAAAAATCCGGAATACTAGCGACTCCAGTGCGCTGCAGATTGATCCTGAAGCGATTAACCGCTGGTAGAACGACAGAAGTATTCTACTAGATGGCATCAATTTCATTCTTATGTAGCTCGGTGGGGACTTGCCGCGCCCTTGTGGTTCATGGTGTGTTGAGTACAGTGGACATCATGAAAAATCGGCCTGAAGAAAGATTTAGGCATCTAGATGCAATCTAGTTTATCGCGTTTAACTAACCGCGTACCACAATGAAGTTATTGCAAAAAAGGGATTTGCCATTTTTAAAACGAGTATGCGCACTTCACCATACACAGACACTAACGCGTTTTACACGCTTCACGAGGCATATAGTAAACCGTTACTCGAGCGTGCTAATCACTTCCTGTGCACCGGCCTGACGAAAGACGTGCCCACTGTTGTGCGGGTCGAGTACTGGGCTAGCGTACTGACCACAGGCCTTATAAATGTTACATACGGGTCTCGGCTTGAAATTCTCGATCTGTATCCTCTGGGATTTTAACCACTTCATCGTGGTTTAATGCTGCGTGTAATCGGTAGAAAGCGAATATCTCCGTTATCTTTTAGTTAAAAAATAATTCGTAGCAATTAAAGTTGTTCAAAATTTGTGACATGTTGCAGAAATTAAAATCTTGAAAATCTGTTCCCTAGAGATTTATTTGTTTCAGTTTTCCGAAGATGTAAACAAGAAATATGCGGTTGTTTAATTACACAGGGATTAGTGGAAAAATAACGCAAAGTCGCATTCTACATTATTTCGGAAATATGAAGGTAAAATATAATGAAACTCCACGTCATACACGTGAAAACACATGTTTTTACTGAAATTTCGGCGTGATTAAGCAGGAAAGCATTATTATAATGTCGACAATCAAACTGTTGTTGAAACATGAGTACTAAGCTTTTTTTAATACTTCAAACGTGAGAGACGCCTATAACCTAATTCAACGTAGGACAATTCACCATGCTTCACCACTCGTTGGTACCACTGTTGTCAACTATTCCATGGAATCAGGATGGACGCTAGCGTACATTCCAGCTGGAATGGAGACAAAGTGAACTTCTGAAAGAATTATATTAAAGAGCACTCCCAGCAATTCGCCGGGATGGTGCTTCAAGGCCGAACCGAGTTGAAAATGGCCACTTAGGCGCGAAAAAAGATTTTTCAAATTTTTCATGAAATATTAAAACGGATATTGTGGGACAAATATACATATCTTATGGAGTATAATAAAAGCGTCGTAATGAGAAAAATCAGCCATGCGTAATTGTTCATATTTGCACTTTTGTTGCAAAAAAGATGTCGACATTTTTTTGACAAAAGCATCATGTTGGCTTTCCTCATCGATTGTACGTCCTGAAAATGCTTCCCTTCTAATTTCCGTGATAGAATGCATAACTTGTTTGGCAGAAACGCTCAATTTTGCGTGGTTTTGCAGATATTATTAAATTTGTAATCCTCGAACACGTTGCGTTTACATTGCATTGTACACAAAATATCACAGTAATTCCTAATGAAAGCTATGCCGCCACGGTGGCTGCTTAATTATTCACCTGAATTATATTTTCAGCTTGAATCCTTTCTAGTATTTCCAGTGGAAAAGGGTCCGCGTTTTCACCTGGTTGTTTCTACCTACGGTATAGTGTAAACATGGATAACACGTCCCACTCTTATTGTAACAACGTGCGTATTGTTTTGTTTATAGCTTATTGAATATTGTTGAATATAGCTTGCCACATGTATGCGAGTCTGTGCTCATTTATGTGACAGATAATGACCGAATTTGATATTCATTATTTATCCGACGAAAACATTGATTCCCACTTCCACCACTTCAGCTACAACCCTACTATCTTCGTATCATGGACGATTATGATTCCGATGACAGCTGGTGTATAGTTTCGCCGGCTACAGTCTTCACTGACGGCTGCCAGTATGCAGTCTCATTTTTGACCAGAACTGAAGGAGATCATTACAACTCATGCCCAACGGTCTAAATACACGTATATTCTGAATTCTCCTGATTTCTACTTAACAATGTTGATCATAGGTTAAGTGAACTGGACAGAGGAGTTACTTGTGTGAACGCATACCACATAATTAGACGTTTATCATAGCTCAAGGGAACTGGACGGAGCAGCTACCAGTGTGAACTCATACTACATAATTAGCCGTTGATCATAGCTTGGGTGAATTGGACGGAGCAGCTACTAGCATGAATACATA
This sequence comes from Paragonimus skrjabini miyazakii, assembly GCA_014338405.1. Taxonomy (NCBI): domain Eukaryota; kingdom Metazoa; phylum Platyhelminthes; class Trematoda; order Plagiorchiida; family Troglotrematidae; genus Paragonimus; species Paragonimus skrjabini miyazakii. The sequence continues at coordinate 302 of JTDE01021566.1, read as the reverse complement.
CGATATACTTAAAAGTTGATCATAGCTTCAGTAAACTGGACGGAGCAGTTACTAGCATGAATACATGCGACATACTTAGGCGTTGGTCACAGCTTAAGTGAACTGGATGGAGTTGCTACTAGCATGAATACATGCGACATACTTAGACGTTGACCATAGCTTGAGTGAACTGGACGTAGCAACTGCTAGCATGAAAAGGTGTGACATACGTAGACGTTGATCATAGCTTAAGTGAACTGGACGTAGCGGCTATTAAGATCAACCTATACGCGACATGATTATCAGTTGATCATAGCTTAAGT
>JTDE01021565.1:33534-44034 GCA_014338405.1 Paragonimus skrjabini miyazakii | reverse complement strand
GCAGTCAATGGCGGACCTGTATCCATACCATTTCTAGTTCTTCCACTTAGTCTTGTTTGAATAATTTTAAATCTTCTTAGTAACGTTTTCTTCTAGGATATTCCACGTCACTGTTGAGGTGAGCGGCGGCCCGAGCCACAGTACCTTTTGGTCAGGCTCATGGCTGTTATGATGATGATGGTGAACGTTTTCTTCTAGGATATTCCACGTTACTGTTGAGGTGAGCGGTGATCCGAGCCATAGCACCTTCTGGCCAGACTGTTTGCTCCGGTGATGATGATGGCATTTCAGTAGAGTACCTTGTCCACCGCAATATAACCTACGGAAACCTTGGCGTTCATTACTGCTTACATGACGTAATCCGTTTTTCCCTGGGTACTGCGTGTTTTGTCCCGCATGTCTTTTGAATATTCCAATAGTCTCAACCCCTTAGCTGACGCTGAACTGGATGTTCGCGTGAGTAATGTGGCCGCCCACCAGTACGTGTTTCAGGACGTTCAGCATACACGATCACTGTTGACTAATCTGGTTGCACTGTTTGTGATGGTAGGGCCACGTACTCCGCGTGACAACGAAGCGTTTACCGCTCTCTGCATTATTTTCTGAGACCACCAACAGGTTGACAATGCCACGGAGCTGTCCAGCACTGACGTGGTCGCGAACTATCAAGACCGCTTCTTTTCGATTGAGTAAAGTGATTAGGTGCCGTCTGTCCATTTGGGGACCTTGTGTTCGCTGAAATTGTCAGTTCAAAATGCATTAAGTGACGTGCCCATATCCATCACGTTTCTTCCTTTCGACCTAATTTTATCCACTGCCGATGCTTTTTTTTATTATTGTGGACTATACGTTACTGCTGCGGTGGTCGGTAAACTGGGCCACAGTACCTTCTACTAAGACTCACAGTCGTTGTGGGTGAATTACTCGTACTTTTTCGGGAATTGCTTATTTTACTATAATTACAAATTGGAACTCGTTAAGCCGTCATTTCCCCCATTATTGTTCAATTGAATACATTCTGGGTGCTTCAATTTTCCAACTCACTTAGGTACTGCCGATTTCACGGTCCAGACAAAGTACACAATCGTCCTTCTCCGCCAGACGATCTTGTGGCGCCACTGCGGTGTTTATTGCCTCGATTTTTACCAGCTCTACTCTACTGGTTCTGGGAGCTTTGCAGCGGTGTTGATCCTACAACCCTGACTGATGAAGTCGCCCCGGCGCTCTTCGTTTTGCACGTTTTGCATGCATGCGGTTGGGTCACACAAAAGATGATCGCTGATGTCCTAATCGACCGCTCAGTATTCCAGAAGCTACAAATGGGTATGCTTTGCTAACGTTTGTTGTACCCTTTATGCAAGTGTCCAATCACCTGCCCATAGTCCTCATTTTATGTCCCGAGGTGTATCTTGTGCGCTGCTTGTTTTTTCAAAAATGCCATCTTTGGTTCGCTCGAGTTTAGTGTGTATCTCATCCTATGCTTTGACATCTGTTTTTTTCATCGTATGCCTCTGTTCCGAGTCTATTGCTGAAGCTTAATTATGTCCTCTCTGTTGATGTAGATTGTGCGCACGAATGTGCCTATGAGGATTACGTGAATAGTGTTGAAACAAACCCACTTTTCAACTTACCGCGTAAGTCAGTGTCAATAATTTGATGGGTTTTTTTTGCAAGTATACCATTTTTTTTCGCCACATCTACCTAACGTACTGTGCATAATTTTGACCTTTCGTATGAGGACGTTGCGGAATGTGCCTTTATAGTTCTAGTCCACCAAAGCCGAAAAATCAAATTGCAGTACGAGCCAGTCATGTATCCAGACTTCTGTTCCCCGATCAACAGCATTCGTAATTTGAATGTCACGTGCATTTGGTCACAATTTTCACATTCTGATATATAGCCCCAGTTTGTTTCTTTCAAATCAGGCTGCGCTGCGCTCACGTATCGTTCCAATTTGAGCTCATTGTTATTGCATGTGTCGTTTGGCTTATAATCCCCAACCTGGATCTCTTTAGTGTGGAAGGCGGGTGGTTCTCGACGTTGCTGTTGATATGGTGTTGTTGTTTGACACTCTTCGAACAGCACAAACAATGCTAGACCATATTTCCTGCCCTACTGAATACATCGGAATGCGCTTTGCGTCCTCAAAATGCCTCTGTAAGATGGCCCAGATTACGCAGGTGTAATGTTGGACACTGAAATTAAGCAGACTTCATCGGGTTGTCCCCTTTTATAACGGCAGCATAAAAAATTGAATCAAATTTCGTATCATCAAGGTTAGGATGCCATTTAGATATCTAGAACATCCATGGCGACTGAGAAGCTCAGAGATCTTTGTTGATGATGCCCAACCACAGCTAGTATGATTTTATCCCAACGTTCACACACATTTGCTTGTGGGTAATGCTCAGATCGCCCGATCATCATCGCCAACTATATTATCAAAGGCAGGAATGCATCAGCGGTTTCCGCCGATGTTTAGCTGCCTTAAAACTATGGCGAGAGAGCAAGTCCCAGACGAAATAAAAAGGGAGGAAACAGAGGAGAACTGACTGCTAAAAACAACTGTCTATACTCCAACATTCAACCTGAAGGTGCATACACCCTACAAACTAACAACCAGGCTGTAAGTAAAAGTAAAGCGCCATCAACAAAACAGCTGCCTTATGGCTTTCATTCCCACGCATTATTAAGTTCATTTGCTTCACAGAGGACTGGGCCAAACGATGACAACATTCAAGCAGCTGAGCCCGATTAGCCACTATCTTACCTATGGTCCTCGGCCACCGAATCTGTGAGGTACGAGGGCTCCAGCCCGGAACATGAACCCGTCCTACAGTGACCAATATCTTGGTGAATGTCCTCCTTTACCTACGCCAGTCGGCCGAAAAATCGGCAAATAATAACTAGCTGACGTCTATAGTACATGACTTATTCATCTAGACCTGTGCAAACTTAAGGATTGAGCGAAGGAATGCACCTGACACACTATCAAATACTCGCTGTTTACCATTTCATGCCATCCGATATGAGCGACGGAACGCAGACACCGATGATCCACTACTGGGAGACTGTTTGCATTCTTTATTCTGAGTGGCCTGTTTTCGCAGCCGGCACAGTCAGCACAATCGCTTTATACGTGCAACCTACAGGTTTCAAAGGAATGTCCCTCTTTCGGTAAAGATGTCCTAGATTGGCAGGTGCCACTCTGTCCTTGAATATACCGCATTCTGTTTCACTCCCCACTACTGATGAAACTCCCTAAGTAAACAAACCAATAACATTGGTAACTTTATTTTGCTACATTTAATTAACGTACTCTTGGCATTTTGTACCTTCACGCTGCAAACCGTATTCCGAAGTAGTTGTCGTTTCACGTTTGAGAATAAAGTTTCGAAAGGTTGCTCGCTTATTTGTTCGGTACACCTCTGCACTTAGACGGCTGTAAGGGCGTAGGTCAGTCCATTCTGTCAAAGGTACCTTTATAGTTGAGACACGGTAACTGTTGACCTGCGGTACGTATGACACTGCTCGAGAATTTCGCGGAGGACGAACTCTTACCTAATCTATCCCCATCCAGGACGAAACTGCCTATCTTATTTCGATGTTTGCCTCTTGGGAACTTTAATTGAGTGCTCCCCACAAAGAGGGATGTTCCTCTCTCCCCATACACATAGAAACAGTTGGGTCAAAACCTCTGCCACTACCCACCACATTTAAGAAGTGCCGGAATGCACTAGTGAACCTCAGTCTTGGCAGATGATTCCAGTGCTGTTGATCAGAGCACTACAGTGCAATTTTGTGGTGGTAACACAGTAGTAACAGGAAGCCTGTTCAATTGGCCTTCAGTTAATTCCGCCCAGCGGTGTAATCTTCTGAATTTACCATGTGTTTGCCGTCTACCTCGCTGATAGCTTCATTGACAGATGGGTTCAGTCGTACGAATGAGATTGAAGAGTCTGCTAGTGATCCTCACAGCAAAGGCAGTCTCCATTTCACTAACTCCCTCTGTTGGCTAAGCTTTACGGCCAGCGATCGGGCTACGTCACAACTTATTACTAATATCTTCTAGGCTTGTTTTATGAACTATCATGGAAAATGGCCCATCTGATATCTAACAACTCTAAGGATTTCCAAGGTTTGCTTAGCCCACAAGCCACCGTGCTGTATGCTCTAGTACTTGCTTCGTGAATGGCTTGTGAGGTTCGAGTCCATCAGTTGTTAGTGTCTTCCGGGCTAAAACTGCTAAACTTGCATTGTGTGCTGCAATAGATACGGATGTCCTTAATGGAACTAGCCAAAGCCATATTGCTCATTACTACGGCTCGAAGCTGACAGTGATGATGATGTTACGACCCATAACTAACAGTCAACTAGTCTGTGTGTGACCAGGTCTGATTCCAAAACTAACGCTGAGTAAAAGTAACCTGTACTTAGCGAACAGTTGCGGCAGTTGCTCACCATTATTTTGGCGTTGCTATGTTAGCACAAAAGTGCCATCCAGACTATGCTCGAACCTTCTATGGCGATCACTTTTCTGGCCAAAATCACTATGCTAGGGTTGCGTGTCGGCCTAAGGAGAGCGGCCAGATCCGAGCAGAAGGCACCCTTAACAACCACATTACGGCTATCGGGTGGATTGTAAGTAGTCACAATAGAAAGGGTTCGCCTCTAGAATTGTCCCTGACAGAACCTGTCAAGCGGACGCAGCAGAGTCTACTGTTAATTAAAATCTAATCTATCAGTGGGACTGCACCGTTTATGCTGAGGATTGCACCTACTCATGCCTGATCGACGGCGGTGACCTTGGAATCACCCAGTGTTCAACGAGTACCGAGTAGGTAAGGCGGCCTTTGTCATTTTGGCACATTGACTACCACCCTGGATTCCAGCCTCGGAAATGCAGCAGGCGTCCACATTCGCGCAAGAGCGGCTTAGTCACATATCGATCTCAGAATGCGATCGTCAATAACGCCCAAATTAACTCGAATTATAGGCATAGGAAGGCACAGTGGAGATCGGAGGCTGACTTGTAATCGGTGGGACTTACTGGGGCAGTGTCTTTGTGACTAGCTACGTATCTGTTGTTGGTTCTGTAGGATAATTAAAAATAGGGGTCCAGAGGGGTTTGAGAACCAAAGTTGATAGAACATTGAGAGAAGAGACAGCGATGGATTGTTTTCGTCTGTCCATCCTGCTCTATGCAATAGATTGGACTACCCGGCTTATATTTCGAAACGGTCAATGCAGTATGGAATTATTAGTGCTGTGGTTGTGACCTCAAAAGACGGTTGGTTTGGGAAGTTGTTTATTCCTGAACATCCATGTGAAAAGACAAAACCAAGAATGGAAACACTAGTTTGTACAGCAGCATTGCGGCGAATATCACTTTGATGACACGTGCGACAGTATGCATATTCACGTTTCCAATAGTCGTCTGCAGCTCCTGATCATTTCGATATTGTAGATCGGGTTCATCTCCCAGGTTGGGGCTGTCGCGACTCACATAGTCGGTGGCTTGAGACATTAGGTACGATGGCGCCTAAGCGAGCTCAGCAGCGTGAATGTTGTCGTTGTTTGTCCGAGTCGTCTATGAAGTGAGTGCATTTAATGACGGAGGGTGGTGAAAACCGTAAGATGGCTGTCTTGTGATTACGTAGATCTAATGTAATGTCATGGAAATTTTTGACCGGTTTATGTACTTGGGAAGTTGCATTAGCGGCGGTGGCGATGCATGAAGTGAAGTAGAAACGCGTATTTCCAAGACTAGGGCGGTGTTCTCTAATCTGAAACACCAATGGCGACATAGAGGTATTTCTCTGATGCTCAAGGGTCACGTATGTAAGGCGGCAGTGAGGACTATAACTTTAAGGCTGCGACATATGACCACTCAGGATAGAAGACGTGAACCGTCTCTAGATGTCTGATCACCGATGTTTTCGTTCGATTGGTCGTGTCGGGTGGCACCAGCTAGTGAGCAACGGTAAGTTTAGGAAGCGGGTATTTGGTAGTGATTGTCAGTCGAGTTTTTTCGTCCAATTCTTATGTTTGCACAAACTTAGATAGTTTGGTAATGTATTAAGGATTCCAGCTAGTCGTCTGCCACACTAAACACTCTCTGCCGACGCTGCAGTATGGTGCAGATTATGATCTGTCGTAAACAAATGAAATTGTTCACGAAGGCATTTGCCACTGTAGGTCGGGTTCGTTTCCCAGGCTGGGGCCGTCGCGACTCACAGAGTCGGTGGCTGGAGACGTTAGGTGAAATGGCGGTCAACCGAGCTCAGTGGCGTGAATGTTGTCGTTTGGCTGAGTTGTCTGTCAGTTGAGTGCACTTAATGACGCGAGGCAGTGAAAGCCGTATGGAAGCTGTTTTGCTGATGACGCTTTACTTTCACTTACAGCTCGGTTGTTTGAATGCAAGGTGCAGGCGCTTTGATGTTGTATGTTTGAATATAAACGTAGCTATTTTTAGTGATTAGCTCCCCTTCTCTCCCCTTTTTTTCTTCTCCCTTCCTAAACAAAGTTTGTTTCTTCTTCGTGGTTGTGTGGCAGTTAAGCATCAGTGTGAACCACTGATGTTTTGCTGTCTATGATGATGATGTGGATGATCTATTCCATTTGTGTGTAAACCTCTATCTCCTGTCCATGTCTTTGTAGTTTACTTTCCTGTTGCTCTTAGGGCTAATTGAAAACATGTTTAGTTGATTCACGGGCAAGCGTTACTTAATTGATAGCGAAGGTATTGCAAACGGGCATTCCGGATACGCAACTCCTGTCATGAATTCATTCAACATATTTCATCGGTGCAAGCTCATAAAGAACGTGAAAACAAAAACAGTGGTTTTTAACTGAAGTGGCAAAATTGTTGTTCTATTTGGGTCATGTTACTTGCAGTTAAAATTTCCACAGGCGAAACTTGCCGGCTAGTTTTTTTTAAACATAAGGTAGTTTGCCTATGCCTGCCAATATAACAAACGATAAAAGGGGAACTGGAGGCTCTGTTCGAGCAATTCGTTCAGCCGACACGTAGATATAGACAGCCACTACGTCAGCATCCTTGATACTGAAACGAAAAACGAGCGAAGATAGACCGACAAGCTAACACGGTAAGTGGCAGAATAATCTCATTCCAACACATTTATTTGTTTCATGACGGATCCTAGTGTGGATTTTAAACGTCACGATAAATCGTTCACTACTTAGTGTGTGCCCCTTTTCAAATACTATATATATATATATATATATATAATCGATCGAAGAAAAACTTCAACACAAACCTTTCTGATGTGTCTCACCATAAATGGGCCATTCACTTCGATTTGGCGTCATGTTTGTCAACATGTCTAGCTACAAAGCTATCACATACGTCGGAAATTGGTGATCACTGGCGTTTGTGCCATGCGTCACTGAGTTTTATGTGCATCTGATTATCATTTCGCATCCTGTAATTTCTTCGTCGTTTTAGTTGCCGACTACCACCGCTGGTCGTCACCAGTAAACCTTAGCCATGTGATCAACAACATCCCACTGAATCTAAGTTTAATATAAATACCTTCATCTTTCTGGTTCACATCATACACTGATCACCTGACTACAGCTGCTAATCCTCTCTAAGCCTTATGATTTTGCCAGTGATTTGAAGAGCCCCGCAAAACATGTCCGAGTGACTGCTTCCTATTTTGTGGGATCATCACGATTTCGATCTTGTTTGGCCTACTCGTTCCGAAACCATGCATATCAATCAGGTTATTGCTTATGTATTGCTACTACTGCACATCCGGTGTTTATAAGAACATCCTCCTTCTTGTCAGGCGCCTTGTTTTGAAGATGATTGGTATGTTGAGGCTGAATTTTCTGCAATGAAGTGGCTACACATTTTCAACTTCTAAAAAGCAAAATGGCGGGTTCCAAACCGGTTCTTTACAACAGACTGATTAATTTCTTCAACTGCTGATTGTTTTGTTAGGCTTAGGTTAATCTGAACTGGGCAGCTTCTTGTTTTCTCTCCGGAGTCGTTTAATTTTTGTTCTCTCCTTTGGTTCGTCCACTCAATTTGTGGTAACCTGTTCAGACCAGTCTGCTACCTTTAGCTCAGTACAAATCCTTGGCTTCCTCTTTGTGCTTCCAAATCATTCGGGTTCCATGAATTTATCTAAATTTTGTTCTTGATGGTATCTAATGTAAAAATGTCACTCTTCCTTTTTATAGCTATCATCGCCAACCAGACGCTGGTACATCGGCATTTGCTAGATGCATTTCTGTATTGCACAATTAAACTTCGTTTTCCGGAATCTCTCGTCACATTTCTGATTGGGCTTCTGGCGGTTCAAGAATTTAAGGTTTGTGTATTTTATCATTTTATCATTTACTGGGACAAGTCTTCCTATGTATTGTGTGCTTGGTGCCACAACTAACTTGATTCTGTTATGTATACGTGGTGCAGTGGGTTTGATTTTCAGTGGTATAACTCTGTGATCCATGTTTTTCTGTATGATGGCTGGCTTCCCACAAACATGGCAATGGTTTTTATCACGATCGCATCACAAACGTTTATTTGCTTTTCTCACTTCCTACCACACCAAACGTTATACCGTTTGTATGGTCTACTGCCTTTGTTCACACACTGGGACTTGCTGTGTTTGGCCATCATTTCCGCCAATTAGCCCACGTCACATAAACTGACAGCGTGAGCAATACGGCTGTTCGCCGGCGCGCATTCGGAAATGTTCGGGATGCGCGATCAATTGGTCAACTGACCACGTTGCACAGCCTGCGATGGTTGTGTTACGTACTCCGTATGTCATCTGAGCGTTTACTATATCGGACATTATATGCTGATGCCACCAACAGTTGGGTCAAACCACGTGGTGGTCAAGCAACAATGTGGTCAAACAACAAGGTGGTCACGAAATATGAATACCCTCACTGTTTCAATGAGCAAAATGGGTAGGTGTCGCCTGCCTGGATGGGGTCCTCGTGATCGCTCAAACTGCTGGTTAGAGACGCTATCCGAGATGGCGATGTGTCGCAGTCAATGGCGTACCTGTATCCATTCCATTTCCGCTTCTTCCTCTTAGTCATCTCTTAATAATTTTCAACCTTCTTAGTAACGTTTTCTTCTAAGATATTCCACGTCACTGTTGAGGTGAACGGCGGCCCGAGCCACAGTACCTTTGGTCAGGCTCATGGCTGTTATGATGATGATGATGATAGGCTGAGATTCTCGTGATCTCTTGCCTAGAAACACTGTCCGAGATGGTAGTGTGCCGCAGTCAATGGCCTACTTGCATTCATACCATTTATGGTTTTTTATATTTAATCTTTATTTATTAATTAAGTTAATTCAACCTTTTCAGCAACGTTTCTCTCTAGGATATTCCACGTTACTGTAGAGGTGTGCCGCAGCCGGAACTTCAGTACCTTCTGGGTAGGCTCATGGCTGTTACGATACTAATGTTAATGGTGACGAAGAAGAGGAAGAGTTGCACATTACAAACACTAATTTCTCTTTGCTGGTCGGTTGTTCAATTACTACTGTTTGCTTTTCCATGTCTGTTTTGGCTGTTTCTGCAACATTCCTTTTACCTACTGAAATAGGAAGCTTTATCCATCCCATTGTTTCAAACTTTATCCAGCTTACCATAACAAAAGTACATTTCTGTGTGTAAGCTACTTGAATTAAACACGCACACATTGTCCTTTATACTATCGTTGTTCATATTGCTACTCCATTTGAATTAACGTTGGTAAATTGTGTTTGTTACTTCAAAGAAGATCCGATTGTGGCAGATGTGGATTCCGGCTGGACTCAAATTGACGAGAGAAGCAGTCTGCCCAAGTGCGATAAGCACCCTACCTGGGTCCAGATGTGAGATTTCCTAGCGCCCGGGGCGGCTTGGCCGCTCGTCTGGTAGTGCTTGGCGCATTTGGACATACTGTTTCTGTCACCGGTTTGAATGTAGCTGGAGCCTAGGTTTTTCACAATTGCACTGTTTCCAGGAACAAGTTTTTCGCATCTGGTATGTATACAGTGGCTTAAACATCTACATGTGTTTGATGTTTTATCTTAGGAAGAGTTCGTTCAATCCTACCTGAATCACTACACACGTGTTGCGTCTACGGTCATGATCTCCGCTCGTTCTCGAATGGTGACAGATTGGTCACAACAAATGAACAACAGGATCGTTCATATCTCCGTTCAGTTGTTCAGTGGTCAGAATCTGGCGCTCCGAATGGTCCAGGAACGACACTTACACTATCGACTGGTTCACTGTTTGCTGAATATGTTTGATAGTTGTCGTACGGTGAGTATTTTTCGGACATCTATATTTCCATATAGATTGAACATCATCCACAATTGGTCGCAGCTGTCGCATTCCCATAGACTTTCCAGTCAGCCCCTTTCGAAAAGAAGCACTAGACTCGAGTTTCGTTCTCGTTAGAGCTCAATAATCCAATACCGCTCAACAAGTCAATGATTTCTGTGATTTCAACTGG
>JTDE01021565.1:0-15231 GCA_014338405.1 Paragonimus skrjabini miyazakii | reverse complement strand
GCAATAGTGAATAATGGTATTTCGCTTCCCAACATAAATTTGTCGACTACTTATTTCATCTTTTGTTACTAAACATGTCTACTCGAGCTTACCTGTGCATCCCTAAGGGTAGATGGTCATTCAAGAGCGTTACGTGGAGAGATAACTGTTTTTGCTGTCCTGAACTACGGTTTTTCCCTTCGATTCATTAGGATTAAGCATTTGCATGTTTTATCTCCTTTTGGTTGTATAATAGTCGTTCGTACGGGCATTGACTGAACTTGAGTGTAACTTTCATTTCGTTGTCATTAAAACACCAACGGTGTTATATCGGCTGCTTGTTTGTTGTCCATCCTGCTTTTGTGACTGCGATCCCATTATTTTTCAAATGTTATCCGTTACTAATTGCACTGTGTTATCATGAACTCTCCTGTGAGTTTATTCTGAAATATTTCCCTATTTCATCATTGTCACCTTCATCCCATTGCCAGTTGTCGTCAGCGCCATGGCATAGTGAATTCCTCCGCTCTATGGCCTCCCTATCGAACACCGAAACAACTGCCAAACAATTTTAAAGGATTGGACCATCTACTACATAGCCGACATTTACACTTCTTATTGTTCATCCAACTCAGCCTTGTAAGTCCTGTGCCTAGAAATACAGATCCCCGGTTTGTCTTTTCTATCGTTAGTTTTTCTATTATCATTGTTAGATGAATATTCCTTGTATGCTCACCTTATCTACATCGATAACCGCCAGACACGACATTCCTCCAAGTAGATCGCAAAATAAGTTTAGGAGAGACATCGACAGGAAACTGAAGCGTAGCCTGGTCGCCGACCGTGAGGCTTTGCTAATAAAGAAGGTTAAGGAAATGAAAACCGCTTTCGCTTCCATGAACATCGATATACTATTCAAACGTATCCGTGCTACTGATCTCAATCTGTCAGTGAAAGTATCAGCATCGAAAATTGGACAGGCGTCCACAATAAGTCCAGAAAGCTAGAGTGGCAGACGGGACACTCTGAGGGTCAGTTTACCTAGTCTCCTGCTTCTACTGTGTTGTCGCCACAAACTTCTAATGTAGCATTCTGGTCGGTAAACTTAGAACCATCCACCAAGATTGAGGTCCTCAACTGTATTCCAGATTCCAATCGTAATAGGGTTGAAGCAGATGACTCCGTGCGAACATTTTTCAAAGGACGTGAACAGATGACCTTGATTCAGTTGTTTTAATTTGTATAGACGACGGAGACCATCCCTTCGTGCTGGGGTCACTCGATAGTAGTCCAATATACTTTGTCGACCGACTACAACTCGAGAGGTACACATTAGGGATGAACAGGCACGGTTTCTTCTTGGTCGGGGTTGTATTGATCAGATTTTTACTTTGCTCCAAATTCTGGAGCAGCGTCAAGTATACTGCCGGCCAATAATCGCCGTATTTCTTCACTATAAAGATGCGTTCGATTCGGTGAGTCGATGTATATTTTTACGGGTGCTCCAACGCAAGAGTGTACTGATCAGGTATGTGAATACACTTTCGGCGCTTTATTCTCATAATTCAGTTAAGGTCAGAGTTTACGGTGAATTGTCTCACAGTTTCAACGCCAGAAGCGGTGTACGTCAAGGCTGTCCTCTTCCACTATTTTTGTTTAACTTTGTCATGCAGGACCGTCTGTGCAACTCACAGGACGCCAGCTTGGAAGACAGACAGATGTTGATATTACGCTGACAAGAAGATATTGTTGTTTGACATCTTTGAAGTATAACAACACATTGCCAAACGCCATTTCGCCAAACAATTCGGAATGCGCATTGCAACAGCCTCAAAATGCAAAGTGTTTCTGCAAAATTGCAATGATTAAGTAGACATAATGTTGGATACCAAAGTTATGTAGGTTGTTGACCGGTTTGTATAGTCAGGAAGCTGCATCAGCGGTGGCGATAGAAGTGTAGGAACTGTGAAGTGGAGGCGCGTATCTCTAAGGCTACGGCGCTATTCGCAAATCTAGGACATCTCGGGCGACAGATGAAGGGTGGCGTATATGAGACGACAATGTGGACTGTATTACTTTAAGGCTACGACAGAAGTGCACTTAGGATAGAAGACTTGGACGGTCTCCAAGTGTTTGACCACAGATGTCTGCGTTCGATCGCTCACATCGGGTGGCACCAAAGAGTAAATAACGTAGACTTTACGACTAGAGTAAGGTGAGAGGTAGACAGATGATCCACCTGGTGTACAAAAGTGAATTCATTCACCAAGGGACTGTCCACTGTTGGTCGGGTTTGTGTGCCGGGTTAGGGACCTCGCGACTCACAGAGTCAATGGCTGGAGACGTTAGATGAGAGGGTGGCTAATAGAGCTCAGTGGCATGAACCACACTGTTGTTTTGCCGAGTTGTCAGTAATGTAAGTGCACTTAAGGGCAATGAAAACCGTATGAAATCAGCCGTCTTGCTGATGACGCCCTGCTTTCATCTATTGCTCGGTTGTTTGTCTGCAATGTTTAGGCACCTTGATGTTGTATATATGAGTGTAAACGTAGCTATTCTTTTTTTGGTAGTTAGGTGCATTCCCATTCTCTTCTTTTTCTTCTCTCTTTCTGTTCAGCGTTTATTTTCTTCTTTATTAATGTGTAGCAGTTAAGCATCAATGAAAACCACTTATGTCTTGCTGTCTTTGATGATGATGATGATGATGCATCTATAAGTTTAAACATACGAACTCAGGCATATAACCGTGTTGCACGTGAGAGTAAGGCCGCATTCGCAAGATAGCTTCCACCGCCTCATTCAGTTTACCTCGGAGACGACTCAACAAAACAATGCAAATGCTGTAAGCCCCCGGAAAGTTACGTCGAGTTGTCCATGTAATAGCAATCCGTTTAACAGAAATAACAAGATTCGTGCCAACCCAGTTATCTTAAACCCATTCATGGCATGCGACGCTCAAAAGACTGACGGTCCATCAGATAAGAACCTGATAAGTAGCATGAAGCTTCTCACTTTAAAGAATACCGTACATGATGCACTGTTTCGTTTCTCACCATTCCTGTTTAACTCTTTCCCTTTCTGTTCGTCTCCAGTATGTGTACGGTGACCCACTTGTCACTGAAGAGAGTTTGAGTTTGATCGTTCATTTGCTGGATCGTGGATTGGACACACCATGTCGTGTGGACGCTAAAGGTCGTAAATGTTGCTATGCTGTGAGTTTTGCTAACTGTTTTCTTCGATCTTAGTGTGGTAAGGGTTGCTTAGCTTTCTTCATTGCTTTTACGGAGCATGGTGTCGCGCTAATCATGCTGCTCATGTGAATTTTCATTCTCTTATCTCTCTTCAATTTTACCAGGATTCCGATATTGAAGTTCTTTTTTAACGTTTCCAATTGTTCTTTTTTTGTCACAATTTCAAAGGAATTTTTTGCAGCTATCGCTTATTCATTCAGGTCGATGTAACGAAACCAGACACTACGCCGCAGTATGATCCCATGTGTTTATATTACAGTTGAGCACATTCGCTCTTTTCGTTCATGTCTTTCATTACAGCTGTGCAGAACTACTCAACGTGGTTCAGCAAGATTGCATGCAGCCCCCTATGATGGAACTTTGGTTGATGCGGATGATGAACTCATGGAATGTGCAAATTCTCGTCTGACTGAGTATGCCGAGGATCAGGGTTCCGACATTTTGCTAGATGCGCTGAACGTCGACGAAGAAGACCCAGAAGATGCTGATGATGTCACTCGCATTATTTCACAATTCTTTGAAAAAACTTTCAAAGATCCGAATAATCCTTTCTGTTCTGAGTTTGGTCAGCCGTCCTCCGATTTCGATAGTACGACTGATGCAAAGAGGAATCGATTGCCCCATTGGGACCCCAGTTTGTTCAAATGTGCTTATCAGCCTCGAACAAATTTGCAGGATAATCTGGGATGCTGGCTGATGGTTGAAAATTGGCCAACTCCACGTGTTTGCCTTGCACCAACATTGCTTGCAACTCAAGCCGGAGCTTCTACGTTGACAAATTCGGCTGTTTACGTGATCCCAGATCATTCTGATATAGTTCACGAAGGTAACGAATCCGGGTGAGTGGGTTTTTCTAAATGTTGGGTTGGTCCTACACACCTTTGTGTTTTCTGGGCATGTGCCGAAATTCTTGCAGTTGTTTATACCGCTCAATTTTTTCAATGTTTCTGTAAACCAGGTTGGTCCCAGGCGACCGTCTGTCAATGAGGCTATCAGCGAGGCAGATGGCACAATAATTTACACTAAGTTCAGAAGATTAGAGCATTGGGCAGCACACTTCGAGGGTCGATTTAGCTGGCCTGCTGCTTCCATTGTGTTTCCGCCACAATCTTGTGATGTAGCACCCTGCTCGGTAGATTTGGAACCACCCACTGAGACTGAGGTTTGCAATTGCATCTCGGCTGTCAAACGTAATGAGGCTGTTGGTCCAGATAATCTCGTACCATTACTTTTTAAAGAATGTGGAGAGGTGTTAGTAGAGGCCTTGTTTCAGTTGTTTCACGTTGTGTGGATGACGGATACCATCCCTCCGTGCTGGGGTCACGTGATAATAGTTCCTATATTCAAGAAAAGCATCAAGAGCTGTTGCGAAAACCATAGGGGAATTATTGATAAATGGATTGAGAATAACACAACTTGCTTATAACGTTGTGTTATTCTCAATCCATTTATCAATAACGTGTTAAACACGACGCCAAACTGTTTGACTTCATGCGTACAGAATTTCGTGCGGAAATCTTACATAGGGGAATTAGTTTAACCCCAGTCGTTTCTAGGGTTCTGGCATCCATTATACTCCGTCGACTCATTGCAGTTCGGCAGTTAAACATTAGAGAAGAACAGGCAGAGTTTCGCTCTGGCCGGGGATGTATAGATCATATGTTTACCCTCCGTCAAACTTTGTATACCGCCGGCCAACAATTGCCACATTTCTCGATTATAACGGTACGTTCGATTCGGTGGATCGATCTACACTTTTAGAGTCACTTAAAAGCAGGGGCGTACCAACCAATTATTTGAACATACTATCAGCGTTTTACTCCATACTTCGGCTCAGATTAGGGTTTACGGTGAACAGTCTGACAGTTTCAGAACCATGAGCGGCGTACGTCAAGGCTCTCCCGTTTCATCCTTTTTGTTCAATTTCTTCATGGACGACATAATGGAGGACTGTCGGCGGCATTCGAATGATACCGGTGTGGACCTCCCATCTGGTGGAAGACTGACTGATCTTGATTATGCTGACGACAAGGTGTTGCTGTTCGGCAACTTTCAACGGCACAAACAACGCTGTTTCGCGTTCTGCTAAATACTTCGGAATCCCTTGAGCCATCAATTCACAAATCTCGTTGTTGAATAGAACGTGGTTGTGTGGCAGTCATGCATCAGTGTGAACCACTGATGTATTGCTGTCTATGATGATAGTGATGATGATGATGATGAAACCAGGTTGATCGTGAATCTTACGCAAATTTGGTAATCGTCCAGTCAAACTGTGAACACATCTATTCTTTGAAGATGCGTATTACCATACTTTCTCCGTTTCACGCTATCTCGATATTAGCTTTTTGTGACGCTATGTATGTTTAAGATAGCTCCTAAATTTTTGTCTGTTTTGCTGTACATCTTCAAAATTGCCCAAACTAAACGCACCACATTAGCGTATTGGATGGAAATCTGTGTATTGTTCAGGGGTATCAGTACTGTGAGTGGTCTTGCAGTAACAAGCGTTTCAATCGAGTCCGACCAGCGAACGATAATGGATCAGATAGCTGGAACATACTGGACTGACAGAGAAAACAGAACATACAGCCCCATCTTGACAAACGTTGTTACGCCTTCTTTGTCTCCAGTGTGCGATCGCTGGTATCACTCACGTTAGTATGAGCTCGGTGTCGGGTTCTGTGCATCCGTTCCTACTCGCTATAGCCAGATAGATGGCCAGATAGATGATCGTAAACGGACAGAGAGTCAAAGAAAAATGCTGTGGAGACATGCGGCAATACTGCCGAAGCATCTTGAAGTGAAAGCGACACTGTATCAGGTGCAGACAAGTTTACCTAAAGCCTTTACTCAGTCTGGTCAAGTTCAGATCATTATATATTACCGCCAGATTCACGCGCTTGCATATTGTAGTTCGATGTTGTTTGGTTTTTGTTTCTGCGTCAAATGTAGTCGAGTGTGCGTTTCGCACTTCAAACGATGTTATTCATCATCAGGATGATCGTAACTGTCGTAGCTAGTTGCTACACATATCAAGTAGAAATACAGATTTGAAAATTCCAGGTGATTAGCTTTAAATGTTGTGAGTGGTCTGTTGAAAGGTGACAACTGAGTGAAAAACTTGAGGAATTAGATAGAAGCGATCCTTGTTCAGGAGAACCACGATTAGCATTTTGAGTAGGTCTTGCTGTACTACTGTGATCTCTTCTGCGCTCCTGAACTTTCCTATAGGGTTAAGCTTTCAAGTAGACCTGAATTTGCTTTTTTTCCGTGTATTTGTCTGTTATTACCATTTTCTCACTTCAGTGTCTTTTGCATAAACTTTGTTTGATTTTCATGTAACCCCACTGTTTATACTGCTAGAATTCGTTCGTAGTGTTAGACACCAAGTGATAAATGTCAGCTGAATAAAGCGGGCGATTTGAATGGGGTAGAGCAGTGATAGAACACTGGTATCAACTAGCTGATTGTAAACAGACAGTTAAATGGTGATACAAAGTATGTTGCGTACGATTTGGTGATCTCGTAAGATCAACCTAATCACCAATACTTGATCGCGTACGCAGGTGGATTGAAGTCCCAACTTCAAATATTGTGAAGACGATTCGACAAATTGTCTACGTAAGCATACTTCAGTGAATATAAATGTGGTCTCACGTAATGGAGAAAACAAAATTGTGAAGGGAATAATCGTTTAACTTTTGTTACATTGTATGGATGCAGTTGCTGCTAAAAGAACCTGTACATGTCACTAGCTAGTGACTATCGGATAGTAATGCAAATGATTTTTCAAAATACTTCAGCTGTTTCGCTTAGCTAAACTACTATAATTCAACCATTGTAGATCTTAATAATCAAATACTGCACATTTGATTGATCATAGATTCAGCCGCTTGTTAAACTGTTCAAATCGACTACATCAATTTGGTGCAGCTCATTTGATTTTTTTTCTCATGGAGGTGATGCGTATCTTTTTCCGGGCGTAGATATGAACTCTGACCCACACACGCGTAAACCATGTAAATTAATGGCTGTTACACGAGACAAACCCAATTCATCACATAGGCACGTTTAACAACACCAACCATGTTAGTCTTTTCAGAAAGTTTTCATTTTCGTATTGCCAATTACAGTAATCTGAACAAATAACGTATCCGCTTTTAGAGCATTCTTTCATCTCGACAGTAAGAATTAACGAATGCAACTGGTGCCGTTTTAGATATGATAATTCAGGCATCCCAAGAGTGATGTCAATGGCGCCATTATCATCAGGCTCGTCTCATTAACACAAAGATTTACGTTCACGTCAGTTCCGATTTGGACAGTGATATTCACCAGCCGTTTACTCTGACAGGAGCGCAACTCGATTCCAGTATGTTCTTCGAAGTGGACTGACTGATAGTTTTGTTATGGCTGCATTAGCTGTTTTCAACGTTGACTAATGTTCAGTCTGTAACTGTGACTATCCCCAACTATTTGTCTGCATTGATTGCAGAGCAAGTTACATAAAGTCTGTGATTTCAACTTGTTTGAGATATCTTAATTGCAGACTCATCGTTTCAGGCGAATTAATAACTAGTTTGTGTTCTTTCGTCTTCATCGGTAACGGTGTAGCTGGACAAATTGGACCCCACTTGTGGGCAAACGTCTTGGTGTGCTGCCTAATCGGGATTTACACACCTGTATATTGGGAACGCGTTACTGTCTTGATCATAGTCTGCATGTTCGGAAGTCAGAAGGCGACGTGCAAACTTTTTAGTGTGTCATCTACAGACCAAATTAAAAACTGAATATGGAAGTAGTTGTCAAGCAAAGATTGTTCGGACCCTAATGTATTGTGAGTTTACTCTCACTTTGGGACTATTGTGGTGCTGCGTCACCTACTCAAAAGGCACCAAGTCATGACAATATCAGTACTTGAATGTATCACTCTAATAAATGCTTCATTCTACGCTTGCTTACATTCACTTGATTGATGTGACATTCAAAATGCCGGGTGAGCACATCAAGGAACTTATGTTAGGGTGCACGCAGGATATTTAATTTCACCTTACTGGAAAAATCAATCGTTAAGATGGTGAAATCGCGATGGACTCGCCGCTGGGCCCATTGCTTACTGAGATTTGTGTAGAGATGATTGCTTTAACAGACCTGATTGTACTGATCGAACGATACAAACCGTACAAATAGCGTGTAAATGATGTTCACTGTATCGTCCTTGGCGGTACTGACAGGAAAATTGACTTTCTTTCATGTTGTATAATTGAAACCTATAGCTGAATCGATTAAACAAAACACACAGATAACGAACATGAAGTTGTCCGTATACCTATTTCCATGTGTTTGTTCCATTGAGGAGGAAACGAAATTTACTACGATGTCTAATACACCGAGTCCATTACTGGCATTCAAACTGAAGAACCAGGGCTTTTATGTAAAATGTTTTGTGCCAAATTCCTTGCTTGTGGTGTGAAATGAATTGAGCCACAGTACCGGTGTATAAGAACCTGCCCTACAACGACGACGAAATATCATGTGCATCTCCGACTAATGGGCTCAACATGACTCTGAGGACGACTTTTCGCATTGCGCCGCTAACACTACGGTTCTTCTCTAAGTCAACTTGTAAGCCTTCACCTCAAAGATTTAATGCCCAGTAGTTCTGTCTCATTTTCTTGTTTGTGTGAAGCGGATTGCATCGGTTGCACAACGAGATTCCTGTCGGATAGAATATGCGAACGTCATCCTGCTTGGTTAATAATCGAACAACACCGAAATGTTTCCAGCGAAATTTCTATCCACCCAGTCAACTCAGATCACAAAATCAATGTGGATATCGCATTTAAGCATGTCCATTGCGTCACACGTGTTTACACCAAAGGTATGAAATATTCTATCCCGGCAGCTGCCTGGCTATCGAAATCCGGTTACAATACCCTAATCCGTTCATCTAGAAGCCGTTTTTTCTAGCACTGAAGTTGCCAAGGCCTTTAGAGCAGACGGTACTTCACCACGTCAGCCTTGTCCATAATTCTCACCGTATTAGACTCCACGCAAACATTGCTTGACAACTTTTTTCATATTTGTATGTATTTGATCTGAGGGTGACACACCGACACCGAGCTTGATCGCCACATTTTTACATCTGCTGAAATCTCTGGGTACATTTGAACAGCTGAAACATTCTGCATGTTGTACACTTTTGTCGAGTTCTAATAAAAGTTTCTTGGTTCCGACTTCTAGCCTCTCTTTTGTGTTAATTATGTGTGTTTCCGATACTGCAAGGTTGACTCATTGGTCCAGAGAAAACAGGTGGTCGCTTTTTGGCACGGGTTAGTTAAAGGCAACTGGAACGACTCAAAGCTCGTAATGATAATGATGGCGAAACTTAAAACGTCCGGTGTGCTAATAATTTAATACGTTTAGTCGAACGGTGTCTGATCGTCATTTCCACGAACTCGAATGTTACCGGGGTGCAGGCTTGGTGTTAAATACCCGGATATTGTTTCTGACATAGTTCAATCAGATAAGGGTAATCGGCACAACGTAAACATTACAAATCCTTTTTTCCTGCTGTCAATGTCGTCCTAGAACCTTTACTTCATAACCCGCATGCACCTTCATAATTTTGTATCTTTGTCTTCCATGCTTGTTAAATTGTTTTGTTCTTCTGACCTATTCAGAGTTCTCGTCGACAATCTCTTGACTCTGTTAATCAAGGCGCACGCTCGGCTTCATTGGAGTCGAATATCGGGGTCATCCGATTCTATCCCAAAAGTGCTGGTTGGAAATTCTTTTATGGATCCTAATGTAGCCAATCCTCCTGATAATTCTGTTATTCCTCTGATTGAGGATCTAATAACCACAGACCAGGTACAAGTGAACAATATCGTGTTGGGGCTTCATCCTCCTCCACCACCTCCTGCTGAGATTAAACACTTATTAAGCTATACTCAGGTATCACGTCAAATGCAACCGAGGTGCATGGCTGTCCTAGGTGGGAATTCCACGCAATCTCGGACAAGTGGTTTTGGTATTTCGAATAATATGGCTACTTCGGAAGATGACGCACATCGTTCCAATACCACCTCAGCTACACGGGATCTTACGCCGAATACACTGGCAAAACTACCACCGGAGTTGCGTTATTTTGCTGCCGGACCACCGGCCTATTCGTTGGCGGATGAGAGGACTCCTCCAGATTATGAAATCAGTGATTTGAACATGGCTACATCTGGTGAGCCACTTCCACTTCAAAATACCTTAGTTCTCATGCCTTCGTTCTTTTCATTGGTATTCAGCGCATGCTGCCCGTAGATGGCATTTTTGCTGTCATCACAGGCTATTGGTTGGCTATATTCTAATTGTCTGTTTGATCATTCTTCTACAATATCGCGTTACATATTTACTTTATGATAAACAAGAGGCTGATCCGTGACTCAAAGTATAACATTCGTTCTGCTCAATGTTTCTTGGTCTCCTTGCTTAACGGTCGAATGACGCTCCATTAAGTTTTTCCATCCGTGTATGCTCTCATTGGGTAACTTATCGGACATTATCTGTTGATTCTATTTTAAAATATTACTTAGTTCTGCGTTACATACTTGTTTCTTCGTGAACGTTTTTTTGTTCACTTGGGAGCTCACATCCATGACGATTTTCTAACCTTCCGCTGTATTTGCATGCATTTCTCTAGTTGTAGTTTGATGAACAATAAATTTTCTCAAACATTGGACAGTACTAATCAAATTTTTGTTGTGCTGGAAAGCCTAGATGACGAATTGGAAAATAATCTCAGTTAGATATCAAGCACTTGATAAACTATACGATCTGAAGGTTTTGGAAGGGCTTGTTTTGTTTTCTCTCTATATCATTTGTTCATTTTATGCGTACCTTGATGCCCTGTCCAAATTTCGTTGCCAAATTCTGTCCTTAGGATAGCTTCTTTGCACTTTACATTATCTCCGTCTGTTTTTAAACGACGCTTTCTAAAGGTATTATCTATTTTTGCCGTTTCTCTTTTGGGATATAGCCATTTCTGTAAAACCTGGGTTTCTACTGGATTTAAACTAGCGACAAGAACACCATGCTGTTATGCTCTGCTTGGTGACTTACTAAGTCAGCTCGGCATGTAATTCCTGCTGCTGACCCGTGTTCAACCGAATCTCAAATCTTGTACAGACGAGTTTTCCTAATTGGCAATTCTGCACGTTACTTTTCTTTAAATCTCATCTATTGTAGCCGCCGGTGAAGACAATCCACCGTGTCCGGATTTGTCAGATGTTTGTTTCACCGATGAGGATCGGAAAAACGTAGCATCTGGACAGCTTTGCACTTCATTCGGCGATGGTGCTTTTTGGATCGAAAGGCTGTTGGACAAAATCGCGGCTTCTTCAAGTGGCAATAAGGCCGCTATTCGTTTTTATCTGGCCCGTGCTCGCCGGCCGTTTGAAAGTGTAGCTCGCATATTGCGTCTACAGCCGATGGACTCCTTCTCTTCATGTACTAAGATGGATGTTGAACCTCCGACTACTTCAGATCCTGCTGGTGGGTTCACGAACAAACCTGCACCATCTCCGAATGAAAAGTAATTTGAAACCTTCAGATATGCTTTGGTGTTACGTCTCCTATACTACTTCTGATATTTGCAATCAACGCCGGTCATATAATTAAGCGCAACTTTAACTCAACACCGTACTTAACGTTACTCATTTCTAGCATGTAGCCAACATAACAACCATTAATGTCATTGTTACACTCCAGGCTGCTGTTATTGTTGTATGATCAGGGTTTTCATGGGACGTTAGGATGACGCTGTTGTTATTACAGAAATGTAGTCGCGTGAACATTATAATGGATAGGATCATCCAACAACTGCTGTGTTCGCCCTAGTTTATTGGATACTTAAATCAGTGTTTTTCCGGGCCGCGATAAGAATAAACTGGTAAACTTTACTGAATAGCTCGATGAACTTAATTAGTCGCTAATATTTCTTTTTTGCTTGCTACAGAGGTAACACAAACTTCAGAGAAGCTCTTGTACTATGTGTATTTGTGTTTGCTAAAAGGTACTTCGTGCTGTTGTTCGGATGGTTCAGGTGGAAGTTGTTTGACAACTTTATCACGAGCCTTCCTTTAATGGGATCCGTGGGAGTGAAATTAAAGGATGTTTGGAAGAACATCCATGAACATCTCTTTCTGATAATAGCTCAACGAATACAACTAGATGGTGGTAGAGCGGATAGGGTAGCTTTCGGTTGATACTGAATTGTTTCACTTCTTATGAGAGACATCGAATTGTATCATTTTCAAATTACGGACAGCCGTTTGTAAGCAGTGTTTCTTGATATTTCACGGAGGTATGACCTCGTAAACGGGCCAGTCCATTGTTGCTCGTGACCTGCTAAAGTGATTATGTGGGTAGTCACAGACGACTCTATTTGAGCTAACCGTAACAGCTTCATGGGAAGAACGCCTGGCGGATTATGGCCTTGACTTATCCGTAGGGGCAAGTGCTTAGTGAACCGTACACGAGTGGTGGCCCATCAAAATTTCAATTGAAGAGGGGTCTTCGGGTACCACATGATTCGGAGTCGTTCGGTCAGCAAAGGTATACTCGTAATGTATCTTGCATGTGGTTCCCTCTTCTGCAGACTTAAGAAGCGCTCTATTAAACGTATTCACGGGCCTACCTACCTGACCGTTGAATTGCTGTTGGTACGGAAAAGACCGTGTATACTAGACGTTAATTAATCGACAAACGTCCGCAAGTTCTGCTGAGGTGAACTGCTTCTCGTTGTGTGCCACCAGTATGTCCAGGAAACTTCGTTGACTGAAACTGTGGTGAAATAACCCGACATCTTCGATTTTATTTATATCCTGTTGGTGTTAACCCGTAGGTGCTGTTGGTGGGGAATATGACAAGAATATGAGAATCAACCTCTCGTCAAACAACGCCTTGGTTATTCACAACTTGTAATCAGCTAAAACTAACCGTCAAACTTGATGAACTTTAAAGCGCTGGGTTTTCTTTATCTTGTTCAGTAAGCAAGGAGGTAATTTGATTTCATCAACTCAATGGTTTGCCAAAAGTCAACTTTGATGTCTGTGTAATTTGATGATCGAATACCTCCTGCAACTGTTGATGTAGCCAGTGGTGCGAACAAAGGACTCAGGCAGATGGCCAAACAAAAAATCTGGAATTATATATTGCGAAACATCTTGGCAACACCAGTCACTTCATTTTAGTGTTACTTAACACTTACAATGGTGTCACGTTGATCAAACAACAACAGTCAGTCCTGTATGCTCAAACAGCTATAACATGTTGTCAGTTTATCCTGTTCATAACTCAGCTTACCCTCTTCGTTCATTCTGTTCATCCTTTACCATACATATAATATAATGTTATATATATATATATA
The DNA here is from genome assembly GCA_014338405.1 of Paragonimus skrjabini miyazakii. Classification (NCBI taxonomy): domain Eukaryota; kingdom Metazoa; phylum Platyhelminthes; class Trematoda; order Plagiorchiida; family Troglotrematidae; genus Paragonimus; species Paragonimus skrjabini miyazakii. Next base: position 1,575 of record JTDE01021565.1, on the reverse strand, counting down.
TATATATATATAAAACGCATCACAATGCCTTAATATTCCGAAGTATTATTCAGCACTTGCGTTTTTGTATGAGTACATATCCGTTGTGCTCTCTTCACCTTTTTCTATTATATTTAAGCCGGTCTGCCCCGAGTCTCGCCGCTCCTGCTCCGGGTGCGGCAGCGGTCACACGTGAGGAAAGAAAAAAGGCAGCGTTGGAAAGACGCAAACGTCTCATGGAACAGATGGCTTGCAAACAAAAAGCCTTCGCGTTGACACATTTTAAAGATATGGAGTTGATAAGTAAGTTTATGTTTCGCTTTCATGTGGCAGACCGTTTTTTTCTGTCTTGCCTGATGATCGCCTACTTTGAGTTACTAACTCCATTTTGGTATGCTAATTTAATTGATCGCGACTAAACGTTTGTGAATTTGAAATTCTCCTGCCTCTAATTCTCATGGCTAGGTTTTGGGTAAGAACTATTATTCCAAAATGTATGTAACTTCGGATGAATACTGCCAGTAGAAACCCAGTTGTCGGACCTTTAGTCCGGTCATTTGAAACTGCGTTTCTTGCTGCCCATAGGCACAGTGGTTACATGGAGGCCTTCTGCAGTCGAGTGCTAGGTCAAGCAAGACCGAAATGAACGTCATGTGACGAACTGTGTTTCTCAATAGCCGCTTGTGTTATACTTGATGATGTGATCTACTGGGTCATTCATACCTGGCAGCCAAATTGGTGGGGATCCGGCGAACTAGGTCTTCTACCTATCTAAGTTATATGCTGTTATGAGGCTGGCCTCCAACAACCGTCCTCATTTCTCTACAACAATTCACCATCTATCCATCAGGAACCCTATAGGGTTCTGTGTTACACCTTATCCTCAAGTCAGGTCGCCGCGATAACCTGCATTTATGGAAGACATCGTTTTCCAATGCGTTTGCGTTGGCACGTTGTTCTCGGCTAATGCGGCCAATCAGAGAAAACAGAACTCGACTGTCCTTATTTAGGTCGATCGGCAAGTAATACTCACTTCCGTCACTTAGGCTCGTATTCGTATTCAACAGAAGTTGGCCGGAGTTATGTTTAATCGGACATTCTCTTCATTGCTGTCTTTGAAAAATTTTTCTTCACAACTGTTTAGCACAGCTGCTGAGATTCATCACCATCATCATCATCATCACAGAGAGAAATTCACCGGTGGTTCTCACCGACACTTAAGTATTACAAAACTATGGATAAAAACAAATAAGCAGGCCCTAACCAGGAAAAAAAGAAAAGAAAAGAAAGAAGAAAGCGGGAGCCCATCTGGTAAAAACAACGGTCTCTACTCACACAACTGAAAGGTGCCTATACCTTGCATACAAACAGCCGATTTTTAGCCGAGTGTAAGACATTGACTGCAAGACTGCCTGATTACGGCTTTCATTACTCCGAGTCGTCAAGTGCACTTACTTTACAGACAACTCAGTCAAACAACAATAACATTTACGCCATTGAGCTAGATTAGCCGCCATCTCACCCAACATCCCCAGCCGCTGACTCGATAAGTCGAGAGGTCCCCAGCTGGGCAGACGAACCCTACCTACAGTGCCC
>JTDE01021564.1:156161-178950 GCA_014338405.1 Paragonimus skrjabini miyazakii | reverse complement strand
TTTAGGGGGGGGGGGGGGGGGTCCGGTCTAGCGGATATATCAGCTTTCCACTCATGTTCGAGTGGATGTCGCAAACGACAGAAAGTGCTGGAACAGTGTCATTGTGGTAGGATGGGTGAGTGGGACATGGGGAGGGGGTCCGGGTGGTGGTGGATGAAATACCGGACGGTGCACTAAAAAAGGACTGGGTTGGAAGGCATTTGTGCCAGTTATATAATCAGGTGGTGATGTACCTGCAATTCTAGTAAATCAGGAGCCAGAGCAAGTGAAGGCTTGATGGCCTGTTGCGGCAGGCTATTCACGGTCACCCAATCAATGGTAGCAGGACGATTTAGGAGGCTACCAAAGTGTTTGCGCCAGACTTTCATGATGTCCTCTGGCTGGGTGCACGAACAACCGGTGTCTACATCTACCAGTGCCTTGGTAGACTGGATAGATGGGCCGAAGATCGCTTTGAGCGAATCGTAGAACTACTTATGTTGTCGACAATCTGCGAAACCCTGCATCCACTGCCAATGCTCACCGCGTACGCATTAATCTGCATCCCCGTCAGCATGATAACCGGGTTCAGCGCTGTATACTCTCTACCCTCGGTTGATCTGTTACCGACTCCGTGAGAGCCGACCAATCCCTGTGTCTGTCAACCTCCTCATGCGCACATTAGACGTGTGAGCCCGTTCGCTGTTGAAACCTGGAGAAATCCCATAAGGCATTTAAAAGCGAAATCGAGACACGCGAATGTGATATCGGGACATCTTAAATCGGAAAAGGTATAGAACTGCCCATCCCCAGTTTGCTGATCCATCAAATTTTGCGACCTCAAGACGGCACGTAACTTTCTGTTCTGCAAGGTCAACCCGCTCAGTCATGTCCACCGTGAACCGACTGGGTTAGCATTTCAAAAGTTGGCTACGGATGTATTCCATTCCTACCAGTATACTGAAGATGAGTGCTGTGTCCTGTTAAGTGCGCGCATGTAACCGCTCTGTGTGTGTTTGTGCGGTTCATTCGTTTGCCTGTTTCACCAGTCATGGCACGCCATGGCACTCATCACTCCGCCTTGTCTGTCTGGTCGAACTGAATCATGTGACCATCCTGAATTAACAGTAGGCGTTTACCGGCTACCGCTTGCGTGTTGTCTGTACAAGTCCACTGTCTTACCGCACAGTCTTGTCCCCTCCCTGTTGCTTGCACTCCTTACTGTACACTTGTATTTCTTGCTACAGTGCTATACTACTGCTTGACTGTATCTTCTCTGTGCATTCATGATGTAACAACTGCATGCTTACTCGTTACAGTACACAAAATACTTTACTAACTATCTTTTGGATGTACCGGATACAACACGGTTCTTTGAAGTCTCCAGATTATAATGTGTTATATTGATACCATGAAGTTTAATGTCAGAATGCAACACTCAATGCTGAGAAAATGAGCAGTACGGGGGTCTTTCTGACCCATTTTTAAAAGGAAGCAATCTAGCTCACTACACCGTGGGATTGTCAGCCTTACCGAGACATCACAGTTACGTTGCAATTTGACGGTCATCACGTTCGTATTGGTGTCAATGGAATGGATTTCGTTAACCTGTCTAACACTATACCAAAATGTTTACCTGGTCAGTCAGGACACATGACAATCTAAGCATAGTACAGGCTATCATGAATTCGTGACCTTGAACTGCAAAGCCCCACTGCCTGCAACCACATCGCAAAAAGCTATTCATTGAAAACAGCTACATCACAGTCGGGTCAACTTAAGTGCCGTCGTCGTTTTGCGTTACACGTGTTCAGTGCTCGTAACGATTTTACGTGTATCCTTACTGTACACGCTTGCGGGAGCGTATTGGAGTCAAATGCAGATATACATTCGCACATTGGTTGATTTCTGTAAATGCTATTGTGACAGGTGAGCAGGCCGGTGAAGTAAGTGTCCTGCCATTTAGTAGAGTATGGTTAGAGCCAATAAATCAGAGACAACACGAGAAATCGAACAGAAACCGGTCTAACAAACGAGAAACGACAGGCGAAGCTCTGAAGCCAAACGTCACCCAAGTGAATGGAATTGAACAAAAGTGAGCACAACGTTTAACTGTAAACCTGTATGGGTTGTGAGCTGGAAGTGCAAACGCATGTTTGGACTCATGTATGTGTCAACCATACAACAAGGATCATAAGTTAGTGGATAACTTTTCGTCACCTTGATGCTGTGGTCTTGAAGCAGAGATATGAAGCTGTTGCAGCCAGTTTTAGCGAAAAACGAAGAGTTTGGAAAATGGTCGCCAGAATTCGGAGCAGCTACAACATAAAATTGACTGAAAGGCGACATCAACATGCAGATAACGGTAGGTATGCTACTGAACGGATGAGGGAGGATTGTGTACATCTTGAGTGAACGGACATAGGTTATGTTCACTCGCTAATAAGCGCGAACAGCACTGTCTTGACAATTTATTGGAGATGGAGACCGTCAACGTACAATGGACCCTTTCTATGGTGTACAGTTTTATCACATTCAAAAGTTCCTAACACACTATTAGTATCTCCTACAGTGGTTATCATCAGGTCTATCAGAAGAGAATGGCACAAAGAGAGATTTAAAAGGGAGCCAACAATCTGGAGTTTGCAACCAGGTCCACAGGAAAAGACATGGATAGCACAGCTGTGTTGATTCCCAGAGAACGATCAGATGATTGGAACTGTATAACACCTTCCAAAGCGGGTCAGACTAAGAAGAGCTGTAAAAGGTGTGAAAATGAATGCGGTACAGGTGCTGAACAGGAGAACATACGAACAAACTAAACGTAGCCTTTGCTCTGTGTGCACCTATGTGGAGTCTTTTGCCAGACATGACGTTAACAGACGTTTCCCCTTGTTTTTTTTAATGGTAAAAGATGGTCATGATGCTGTGTTTTCAACAAATTCATTTAGAAAAATAGAGCGAAAAACTGCAGCTGTTGAGGAACTGGGGAATTCAGCGCCTGTGAACATCTCCGTAATACCCGCAGACGATGGATTTAGAGAGCGGTGGATGTCGCGTACTGTGCTGCTCAATCGGGAAAAATTAGAACAGGAATCTGAGCGGCACTAAGCAATCTCAGTTCATAGAAGAACAACAGTATTTACGACTGCTATAAAGCGACAGGCGTCCTCACGTTTTGATTGGCCAGTCTGTTGCTGTGTTGTTCCACGACATTGCAACTCGGTTGTTTGAAACAGGTACGCATTCAACAGCAGCTGATCGTCGTCTATGAATGGTTGTCTCCAGTTTGATCATAATTCCGTCTGTAGCAGCTTGTGCGCGAGCAACGATTGGCTGAACCCTCTCCAATCAAGAAACCGCTCCAGTCTAATTTCATTACAATCGGAAATAGGCTGGACACTAAAGTGAATAACTGCGAAGAAGAACTTAGACTCCGCACGACGTATCGTGGGACAAGGCAGAGTTTCATTATTTGAAGTTACGTATGATATGAAACTCCGGAGTTTATTTTCTGTTTATGTAGCTGGAGGAAAAAGGGGACAATACCCACCCGATTAAAACCATTAACCGGATTATGAGACGTTCAGACAGATAACAGAGACAAAACAGTAAGAGAGATGAAAAGCAACTAGATGGCACGAGGCGCAGAAGCGGTGTTTGTCTGGACATTTAGCAGGGTTGAGAAACTATAACCGATTAGACATGTTAGGTTCAGGTGTAGACAAGTTTTGGAATTGTGAATGACAGCAAACCCACTTTTTCAGGCAAATCATGGTCCTTATGATGAATGGATCAATGGCGAATAGCTGGCACCCTGCCATAATCGGGGCGCGTTTTTTTAAAAAGGATTGACTGTGATGAATGAACAGGTTAGAGAGGCAGTTATTGTGATCTTCATTGGACTATCCCAGAAAGATAGTAAAAACTTGGTGTTGGCAAATTACGGTTAACGGAATAAATCGGAAGGGCCACAATTTAAGAAAATCCGTCAAGTGAGCAAGGAATGACGAGTAAAGTTTCACAGCACACAACATTGGCTGGAATTTCAATTTAAGAACGCAGGCACACGATCGGCGACATTCACTGGCATACTCGGCAGTAAATATCTTGCTTTCATAAGACGACATTTTTGTACACTCTTAAATCACTCATTGTTATACCCGATCCAATCATCATCCCTCGTTTCGCAAGGAAGAAAACCATGAGTGTCACCCGACTACTGATGACCGAGATCATAGTCTGTGTGCAGTTTATAGTGTAGACAACCTAGACCGAGAGAGTACATACAGCATAACCAGATAACCAACAGAAATTGATCAACTATCTGTCTTACTGACAACGGTGCTTACGTAAACAATCGATCCTAGCTACTTTATCAATCCATGAATTCAACAACCGTCTATGTCTCTAGGGTTGAGTCCCGTTGTTTTGTCTTGAATTACGGCTTCCTCAGGCCAGCCAGTTTTATTGCAGACATTGAACTATTTATTTATTGACTTGTTAAACCCATGAAATCAGAACCAAATGCACATTAGCATTCGGGCTTTCTCCGATGTTTACTCTCCCTAAGAGTTTTACAACTAAGCCGATATTTAAAGTTCTTCATTCAGGTTACAGAAGATTCAATCAACAACCGTCTGGTCCAATCGATCGTTCAACTTCATCATAATGATTTTATCTAATACTTGAAAAAGCTTACATTTGCAAGTGTAATGTGAGTACTAGGCACAATTTATCTAACTGTCTAATAGCTAACCTTCTTAGACTGTACGCGTTCTTTCCGTGTTCATTTCTCTAAAAAATGTGGTGTCTGCAGAGTTTCTGGTAGTAGTTTTATAACTGCCATGAGAACAGACTGAAACTTGTTACAAGCTGACTTACCAAGAACATTGGCAGGGGATCATATCACCAATAAAGCACACTGCTTTAGTATCACGCCTCACTGTATGCAACGTCTCATTTGCATGTATTAATGAGCCTGACAGCACACCGAACATAACACATACATCGACACATTCGCGATCATCTGTTCAGTGACCACCCAGTTCAGCCCGGGGATAATTTATGGAAAACAAAACTCTCTTATGGATGATTAATCACGATTCCAGATGGCGTGAGATGATTGTGGTGCAAGCCTGTTCGATTCACCGTCTATCCAACTACAAACACAAAGGGCAATCTAACAACGACCAATCTGATGTCCTGATTGAACAAACAATTATACATCTGATGAGTAGTCGGGGATTTGGTTAATTCCAAGTTGAACATCATTCACATTTGATTGCAGCCTTCGCATTCAAATAGACTTCTCAGTCGGCCTATTTCGAAAAGAAGCACTAGAATCGAGTTTCTCTTTCGTTAGAGCTCGTCAATAATGCACATCCTTGCAACCGCCGGGACCAAAACTTCGACCACGCTTTCATGACGTAACCATGTTGACCACTACACCATTGACTTCAAAGGAGGCATGATCGAATTATCGTATGTGATCGCACAGCCACTTTCACTTGTGAGTAATCATCAAGTAGAGTTGCCCTGACCGGTGGTCAAGCATACAAAGCTCCGTGTAACCAGCTGAAATACAACTTGTTGGCAATTAATCTTGGGAGCACCAATCACAGAGGGGAAGTAAGAGCGGATATGGGCTTCACAAGGTTCCCAGTCTAAACCTCGTTTACACTACCTGCAGCGTTTGTAAGCTTGATGGCGTACAGTGGAAATAATTTTAATAGCTTCTTCAATTGTAACTAACTTCTGTAAAATTTTAACCAATGCAGATTTTCTAAGAGTTCTGGGATGAAATCTTTCCAAGACAAATAAAACAAGCAAAATGTAGAGTAGTTTTTGATCAGCCGTTTTCTAAGGGTGCTGCTTTGTTTGGAATTCGCGAAAACGGTACTAACATCTTAAATAATGGAAAATCTGTAATGAGGTCGGATGTAGACTGCATCAAATTGGGCCTAGTTTGTTGGCTAACATCTCCTCAATTCAATACGATGATACGCAATTGGTCTCAAATGATTAGACAGAGGACAACATGCGTGTGTCAATGTAAAGTATGTTCTACGTTAGCAGGAGACATAACTGCTCGCGTTTCCTGTCCATCTATACCCCCTCATTAGCTGTTTTGCATGAGTTGCATGAAAATACTCGGTTTAGACATTAGAAGAACGTGTAGCGAACAAGCCTGTTCTCGTTGATTCATTATCAGTCTAAATACAACACATGTATATGGATCGAACGGATTTTTATCAGTTCCAGAAAGATCAGGTCGATTGCACAATTTATTGATGACTGTTACGAGTGGTCATGATTACGTAATCTGATAGCTCCGGACGTGGACACCAGGCCATGGAAGACTCAGTGGTTTGACGAAGCGTTTTTGAATACATAGTGGGGGATGGGAGATTAAGCGGATGACTGTGGCTTCTGTGACTGTCAACAGGCGCCCTTTGACCCGTTTTGATTGTAAACCAGGAGCGCGATAGATAGGACGGAATAATTCATTAAGAGCGATTGAGGGGTTGGACTCCATTAGGTGCGCGGCGATAGAAGACGAGCGAGATTTTGCGAAGCCTCGAGTTAGCTACACCGGATGGTGCTCTCGAATGCGTTCAGATAATCACCATGTCGTGTGACCTACATAGCTCGTCCCACAGAAACAAACGAAATGGTATACACAGTAAGAGGCAGCATGAACAAGCATTGTCCCTTTCAGCTGAGGGCGCAAACTCGGTATGGAATTAAACCAAACACATAGTTTTGTTGCCAACTAGGTCTTGCTTAGGGCTACGCTAAGTTTGTTGCTTATATTTTCTGAGGCACTATCGCCGTTAAAAGTTAATGAAATATGAACACACTTTTTCTCTACAGTGCGCTGATTGTTCAACTTTGTGCTATTTGACGTATGCCTGTGAACAAATTGTTCGGGATAGCTGTTTTCAACTAGTGCTTTAAATATGAATTGTCTTTCCTCCTCTAGAGTGTCACTGGAGCATATTTTCCTAGCCTTGTCGATCAAACATCGGATAAGATTATTTTTCTGTCTTAATGGTACAAAACTATAAAAGTTCGTATATTGTCCGGTCCACGTTAACTTACGGTGTACTTTCCTTTGTATCGTCCCATCTGAGCGACGGGATAGGAAGACGTCTAAGAACGAAATACCTTCCGGTGACTCAGGCTCCATGGTGAAATGGATCTTCCTGTGAGCTGAGTTGAACCGTTCCAGTATTTCATTGGGGCTTATTGTTTCATCAGTTGCGCAAATAATATCATCTACATATCGCTTGTAAAGAGTGAGCGAATCAATCACGGTTGCTAGCACATCACTTTCAGCCTTTGTCATAAAAATAGCAATTTGTATTGGTCCTAATGGTGACTCCATTGTTTCCTCGTCCTTTTGTCGATAAAGTCTACCGGAAAATTTGAACTGAACATCATAAGTACACTGGTATAACAACCTTTTCAATTCTTCTATTTGTAATTTCACGTTTATGGAGTTGTTCTCGAGATAATCGCCTATAAACTCAATTGTTTCCCTGAGCGGGATACTAGTTAATAGGGATGTTACATCAAGTGAGAACATTGTTTTTCATAACACGTTTAGCTCCTTCAGGATTTCAAAAAATTCGAAGGAATCACTCAACTTGTGGACCGTTATCTGTCTCCTTACAAGCTCTAAAATCCCAGCTAGCCAGTTCGCAATTGCATGATATGCGGAATTACTCATGTCCAAGATAGGTCACAAGGGTATTCCGCTTTTGTGAACCCTAGGCAAGCCGTAAAGTCTAGGTTTAACAGTACCCGCTGGTCTGACTCTCGAAAACGTACTTGAATCGATAAGTCTCGTCTGTTTCAAACATCGCAACGATTTTGTTAAAGCCTTCTCTATAGCTGTCGTTTCATCCCTCTCGTTGTCTATAATTGCAGATTTGGTTGTATCTTCCAGCAGCGAGTTCATTTTACCCAAGTAATCAGTCTTATCGAGAATGACAACTCCTGCGCCTTTATCAGGCTTGGATATTATGATCTTTTTGTTTCTCCTTAGAGATGCAAGTGAAGATAAATGCCCCCTTGTCAGTAAGTTCCTAACTATGGATTTTTGAGTAGGGTATTGATAACAAGATTGCACTAACGTGGTCTTAAACATTTCTGCGTTTATGACTGATAGTGGCTTAAGATCACTCGATTGGTCACGAAGGTTCTCGAACTGAGTCTTTAAATCTAGTTGTCTAAACGCATAGAATAGCAAAATTTTGATCCAGATGATAGTACTTGAAGAAAGAGCATATCCAGCGTTAAGGATGAAAAGTTATGCACGTACCGTTCGGGGTTCCTCGGAAATTCTGCCTTCTGCTTAAGTGGGCTGATTTGATTACGCAATTTTGCTTCTCTCTTATTTGCATTTTCGCCACGATTTGTTGAATGTATGTTTCGAATTCAACAACCTCATTGTGAGTTAGTTCTTTCAATGTCATCGCCGCATTGTTCTGTTTCGGTCCCATACTAATTGCTCTGCCGGCCCATGTGTCCTTCTCATTTAAAGCTTGAAGCTGCAACAAAGCGCCCGTAATATTGATGCGACTTCGCCGCAGAATTGACCAATATTGCCTCGGAAGTTCCAAATGGTCGACGCATTGTTCCAAAGACCGAATGGTTACGTCCGCTTCTGCCAACTGCGTACTGAACTTAATAAACTTATTAAGTTCTTTTAGTACTGTGGGGTTTTTGGCCTGTTCGAGTTGCATGAAAATACCCGGTTTAGACATTAAAAGAACGTGTAACGAACACGCTACACGCATGCATGTGTAGCCGTCGTCTTGCCCTCCCACGCGGCCCATCACGTGACAAACCTAAGTCTAAGTGACGCTCACTGTCCCAACCTGCACATGCACGTCCACACATCCATCAACCAGAAAACCCTCTTCCACATCCGAAAGAACTCACGCGGTCACCATCTGCACACTCAGTCAATTGGAACGCTCCAACTGGGTGTGATTCCGCGCGGTCTATATAGAGGCACGTATGGAGCGGTTGAACCCGGATCGGAACAAGGGAAAACACAACTGAACAGGACAGGACACGGTCCGGATGAGCGCCACTGCATTAAGCTTTTAAACCGATCCCACCAATAAAGATCCAAACTATTTGATTTAACATTTTCGTTAACTATAATTGAGATATCGCTATTTGTTGGTGCGTACTCAAGCTATCACGGTTAAGAGTTCCACTAGACATGTAACTCAATATATGTAGATGATATTATTTGCGTAACTGATGAAACAATAAGCCCCAGGGAAATACTGAAACGGTTCAACTCAGCTCACAGGAAGATCCATTTCACCATGGAGCCTGAGTCACCGGAAGGTATTTCGTTCTTAGACGTCTTCCTATCCCGTCGCTCAGATGGGACGATACAAAGGAAAGTACACCGTAAGTTAACGTGGACCGGACAATATACGAACTTTTATAGTTTTGTACCATTAAGACAGAAAAATAATCTTATCCGATGTATGATCGACAGGGCTAAGAAAATATGCTCGAGTGGGTGATGTTCGGTCTATATGAAAACTAAAATCCTCTGCTATCCATCAGTAATCATATAAATGTATTGTATTTAGCCTGATGATAAATCACCGAAAACAAGCTTGTTTGATTTAGTTGCAACTTCTTAATAACAAGAAGCATAGAACTAGAATAGCGGATAGTTATGAGCAAAGTGCTAAAGTGCCATTAAGTTGTTTGCTGATCACTGAATTGAAGAATTCGTTTACCATCCTTCCATCCAGATCGTATAAGTGAAGAAATAAAAATTAAAAATACCTGTGTTTAGAAAATCTGTAGCTACCTCAACTTGTTATGACGCGGTTTAAGAAACTTTAAAACAACACTACAAACGTGTGGAAACATTTTTCGGTCAGATTGTCAATGAAGGATTGTGATATGCAACTGTGTGTTGGAGCAACTCAATCAGAAAACTTGGTGATAAAGAAATCAGATGAGAGTTAATGTGTGTTTGGAGCAAACCAGAACCGTCGACACCTTTTAAAAGCGTCAATTATTCCCCTAAGTAACAGGCAGATTTGTCGTGCGATGAACGATCTTTCGGCGTGTTTCGACCATCGAAATTAATGCTCACTGTCTGAGGACAATTCAAACCAAACTGATCACTTATGCACACCAAAATCCGACGTGAGTCTGCTACTGCTGAGTTTGAAATGAGGCAATCAGATTGGGTGCTGAACCAAGGATCACCACTGTGGTCAGCACATTGAAAATGCCGAAGACCACCAAACAAAATCGATCGATAACGCGAGCTGCAAATTTCCACTCCAGATTTACCAAGGCCTCTTGTTCATCCTCACGAATTTTTGAAGTAATAAACCGCAGTTCAGTCACAATATTTTCCAAATCTGTTCGATAGGAAGACAATAGAACCGGAAGAATGGGAACGTTATCACCCAAGGCGATCCGGTTTGAGTCGCGATCCGGAGATGCGTTCTCAGAAACGTCACTCAGGTTATCCGGAGAGAAGACATCCGAACCGAATTCGTTATCTGCATAAACAACACAATAACTTATCTAATTGAAAACGAAGATAAAATATCAACAACAAAAAAGACAATACATGACCAACTACAGAAAACAAGTCCTATGCACTTTGTTATTTCAATAACTTCAAAGAGTATTTTCGTACAAATGCAACAAGTTATGTGGTGAAGTATACGGCCGCTGTCATTGGGTAGAATGTAGAAAAATAGAACTCGGGTTCTAATGAATCTGGCTGAGACTATTCTGATCATACTGTTTACATGTGGTATTACTAGCCGTCATATTGGCATTCTTTGTTACTGTTGAAGGAAAATTCAGTAGAGGGCTGCCAGACCCTTTCGACCTCATAACTTTGTGAATTGTTTACAAGTTAATACTAAGTGGGATACAGGTATAAAGTGCTCCATTAAATGCAGACTGCTTTGTATGTTGAAGTGGATCATTCGTACGCTGTTGGTTCCAAACAGGGCTCTTCATGGCTGAGGATAGTTGAACAATTTTCATCGTTCCTATATCCCCATGAAATTCATAAGAAACCAAGTGTAATCAGGCATTTTCAGTATGCTTTAAAATAACAGAGTATATGCGAGTTATGTTTGTACATGACAGCAAGCCATACAGATCATTAGCCTTCACAGACAAACCTGATTACGGTCTAGTGGAGGAAAGTGGGAGGTTTGATGAATGTGAGGAACTGAGACCTGTCTGTCTTGAGATGAGTGTTCAATAGTATCAAGTGCTTCGCATTTGCTTGGGCTTTTGGCAGCTTGGGGCAGTTGACCAAAGATGGAAGAAGGTTTGTACTAACTTTAGCTGCACACCAAAACATGGATGACAGGATCTGATGGCAGTTGCGTTTGTCGTGGATGTCTGTCGCACCCTGACAACTCTAGATAGGGCTTGCTAAAATCGCAAGTGACACGGAATGTTTCTTCCGGCTTTACAAGATGGTCAGTATCAGGATTGTGAGAACTAATCGCGCTAGAGTTTGGCTCGTTCGGACAATTGTAAAGTCACGTCAAGAAGAGGGATCACCAATTGATATCAATGGTCACTTTGCGGTTCCCCCGACACAATCAGCATGACAACAGCAGGTGAGAGAGTAAGTGACGAAGGAAACAAAGATAAGCTAACTTTGAGATGGGGCGTCGATACAAGACATGCGATATACAATAAGGTGACTAATTCAACGGTGTATGTGTTGTGACGGCAAAAGACGCTTGGCCTACAGGGTTGTTTATCACACGAACTCCCGTACAGGTTATGTTAAAACATAGGACCACGAACACGTACACTAATTTGCACGGCTGACGTGCATTCACACACTTTGGGTAGCAGTACGTTGTCATTCGCCCTAGTGGCACTTCCCCCATAGTGCACACACACTACTCCGATAGTCGTTTCTAGTCTGTCATCTTCCTGGCGTTGATGCTTGTGCTTTAGTCTCTGAATGTAAGCAGCCTCGTTTGTGAATAGTATACTGTTCACAAATGAGACTGTCTGTTATACAACATAGGTATGCTCAACTCCATCCCAACTTTTGCGGCCGTGAGTCTTGTTGGTAAAACAACCCTGACTTTCGACTAATCCAGTGATGAACAACCATTTAGCTAGACTCACCCACTTCTTCCGGATAGTGTAAAATAAACTATACACGAAGTTAACGCCACTTTCTGACGCACTGGCTATCAAGGCCTGTGTTGTGTGCGCAAAAGCAGGTGGTGCAATAGGACAGGTATTCGTGTTAATGCATGCGAAATTTTTGGTCAGCCTAAGTAAACCCACTGTTTTTGTCTGCGTTGATATCGTACTTCAACCAGACGTATTCTGTATGTTTCACGTATACAACTGTTGAAAGTTAGCTGACTATATAAACCTAAACATTGTTTCTTCTGGTCTTATCGGGGTAGCCGAGGAACAACTGAGCACCACTCAAGGCTGATTGCAGCTTTCGTTTTCAGAAAGGGTTTTCAGATAGTGCCCTTAGAAGAGCAGTATCACACTACAGTTTTGCGCTTGGTAAACCTCGTCAGGATTGCATGCACACGCTACGATCGAGACTTGGATTCTGTCCCACAAGCGTTCCTGACTAAAGTATAAAAAAATCAGAAGGATGCAACTCTGAATGCCACGAAACAAACCTAGTTCACTGAAACAGCGACATCATTTTCAATAATGGTTATTGGTGGACTATAGCCTTGGTGATTTATATTGATCTGTTTTTCGCCGTGTTCCAACAAATTGACTCAACATATTCGGTTGGTTAATTCCGGCACACGTCCAACCAAGCTGTTTTAATGACCGGTCTGTTGAACTGGTCACAAACAACTACCTTGTCTTCTAGTTGACTGGCGTTGATCGGCCTTTGTATCGCCTTATAAGTTGGTTTTCTGGGGCTGCACGCTTTCTGCTCCAATCCAGTCTTCTTACAACCTTCAGTTTTTGGTACGCTCGTTCGTTTCTCGCTGTGAAATGCTGTCCTCTTAAATGTACACAATTCTCTCCTATCATCACTCAGTCAGTACATCAACATCATGGGATACATAACTTTGATGGTTAGTGACTACTTCATGCCTAAACTTTCCCGGGTTCGAAGCAAGCACCAGACCTATATCTTGTCTCCTAGTTTAGGGAGAACAACAGTCCGAGTTCTGCGAATGCAATACAATTTATTGTTACAATCTGTGCTGTTGCAAGATCTGTCGAAAATCACAATCGTCAACTATGTTGAAGAGCAACACTACCATTGCATCCGTGGAAGTTAATCATGTAAACTTCGTCGTTTTCAGGAATGCTGATTGGTGAAATTGTATTTCCTAACACTGCTCCGTTCAATTAAACTGTTGGTTGACTCGACTGCACTATGCAGGGGGCGAACAAATTTATTCGTGTTTGTCATGACATATCAGTATGGGTTAGAAAAGTCTGCGACATCTTCCCAAGCTGACGACTCAGTTAAGCCTTAAGCCTCCATCCAAAATTTCTAAAATAGTGAATACACTACAGCATTGGTTACACTGAAGAAACAAAAATGGATTTTGGCAACGAAAGAGAACAAAGGAGAAACTGTTCTGAGCTCGAATAACGTAGACTATAGACCAACAGTGTGGTCACTTAACCGAGGGATCATACAGTACACGAAATAGTTATGAGGCCACTCGTATCTTGCTCTAGGCACCTCAATGGTCCGAACATCAAAACACCAACAATTAGGAAAAACGCTTAAATTGGATTGAAATAACTAAGATCAACAGCGTTCACGCTGTTTAAAATAATTCTTGACTTCGACAGCTTCTCCTATGTCTTGTAATGCACTGTTTGCTTGGTGTTCAATGATTAATATGGTTATCCTCATTGACTGAACAACATCGTCTGACATCGTCCGAAGAGGACAAACTATCACATCAACCAAAATGATAGTCGACACATTTACATCTTATACAAAGCCCTGCGAATAGACATTTCAATGATACGACCAGTGAAATGAACACAAACATTGCATAACACAAAAGTATAACGCAGTTTGCTTGATCGCTGATTAAGTCAACAAACTTGAAATTCACATTTTCTATTCAACCGCCTTTATCCTCCTACAGCATCACGAATGGAACATTATGATGTCAGACGTGAACCAATGAGATTTTACCTAATCTCATTCAGTATGTTAACCAATGTTTCTACATAACATTATCACGTGGACAAACCTTCGTGTACACTTGATCCCCCCCCTGCATAGTGACAAGCTGTCCAATATACCACTAAAAAACCAAACAACAGCATAAGAATATTATGCATTGTGCAATTGCATGAATGTTAGCAAAGCGTTAGTAATTATTTACGGTAAATAACCATTGACTTTTTGGAGTGCTAAGTGAGTAACAGGGTATCATGGTAACAGTAGTCCTGCAGTGAAGATGAGCGATCGGAATATACTACTCATACCACTGCTATTCAGTAGTAGGACCAGAGCATATGCTTTGTCATCGTATAAGCCGCAGGAAAAATGCAGGAAGGAACATCAGAGTGCAGCATCGCCTATAATGGCCCCTGCTACTTAAAGAAACTGAGCATTGACGTCTGCGGCAGCCGAGACGGTCTGGGGCCGAATACCGCGTGCAACCGAGTGGTTTTGTTTCTGGTCTTGTTTAAACGCTTAACTCATGTGTTGCTTTGTCGAATAAACAACGCTTGTGCCATCCGCGTTTTTTGATCAAAACAGTCCATGATCGATTTTTCTTGAGTGCACTAATCTGAATTGTTCGGTCGGATTCCCATCGCTTCCGCGGCGGCCACATTGTGAAATTGGGCCCCCTTGTGTTGATAACTGGGCAAGCTGTAAGAGAGCTATAAAGTTACTTCCTTTATAACCTGGAGTCCTGATTCAACGAGGTGCGCCGGAATTGCACTCGAACTGAACTTCACCTCCTCAATTTCAACCGTGTGAAACGATGTTCGCGTATCGCCTGAGAAACACACCTGATTGTGTGACTGACGTAATGTGATTTATGGTAGCATGTGAAAGGGTAAACATAAAATGAGGTCACATATTTGGTCAACGTTGTTGGGAAACTACCGGATTGGATCTTAACCAGATTCACAGTTGTGACGCACTCTAAGTCTTTTCCATTGCGTTACTTATTCCACGAGCCATTATTTCAGCCAACGTTTGATCTTTGCAATCCAACGTCTCATAAGCCAACTTCGTTTTTGCAGATGGGAGTGTAACCTTTGGTGTTATCAGTTCCACATGTTCATCAATACTGTTTTCGGAGTGGGTTTGCTGTGCGAACGTCCGCCGTAAAGATGTCATTTCTGCCTCAGTCGTGCCATTAGTACACATCTTTGTATCTCTGTGTTACACTATCGGCTAAGTTTCTTTTCTGATTGTGAGGTACTGTTGTATCGTAAATCAGAACGCATATCAATCGTAACGAGCGTAGACAGCATGTATGCAATCTGACTCACAAACGTAACACGTGACATTAAACCATTGAACGAGTTAGAGTTAAGCCAATCATAGTCGCGATGTATCACGCGAGTGTGTGATTTGCCAATCAGATACGAGGTGAATGTAATGGATGTACACAAACAACAGGTACGTAACTAGAAAGTCAGAATACTGGCCGTTCCAAGTCCCCTTACCGCGAATACCCCTTTGAAGTGAACCATCGGTATGACGATTCTGTGCCACATCCATCGTAATCGAAAAGAAAAAATCTGGTTCATTTTCGGAAGTCCGAAGGTCATAGTTGCGACCTTTGAAGAAAACACGCCGAGGCAACATTGACAGATCAGACACAGTTTGGTTGATGTTGCCATCGGCCGCTTTCAATAAGAATGTAGAAACAAAGCACCTCCGAACAACAAAAGTTATCCAAACATCATTCCGCATTTGTTGGATCTCCATTTTCCCACTATATTTTGTGATCTCCCATACGATCATTGAATCTCACACCTTCTTTTTTATCCAACTTCTTTCGGTGAAATTACTATTCATTCCCTCGTTTTCCACATTCTGTCATGCGTAGCACGACTCACGTGTGCTGAATCGAGCAAAACGATGACGACCTGCAAGAATACTATTGTGTAGAAGTCACGTGGTCAATCTGTAAGCAGCAACAAAACCAGCATACTGATTCGTTTATTATAGGTGTATGATATTCAGCTAATGTTCATGTCAAGGAGCAAAAAACATGAACGAAACTTCGATCTTATCGTGTCAGGTCTGAGTCAACAAACCGGTGTTACTGGTCAAGATTGAATATATTGTCTATCAGCGCTGGAAAGATATTCGATCCATAGTCGTATGGATTAGCTGTGCTTTTCAGTGCCTCCATGACAACATCGATCAGCAGAAGTCTCAATGGTAATCACAGTACAGTTTCATCGGAGCGCCTAGGGATAAGATCACAAGGAATAAGCCTCACATTACGGGTTCATATTAGATCCGATTCCTTGAAGTTTACAGACTGTCAGCTGCTGGAACTAACTCTTCATTTGATAAAACCAGTTAATAATTGGATCATACCAGATTTGCTCGTATGTGGAATTGGCTCACCCAAAAGATTGCGACCCTAGGTTAACAAACTCGGTAGATCACCAATACTGTTTTGTTCTCATTAAGCATTGTGAATATTACTTATGACGACACGATAACTGCGTACATTACAATGGATGCTAACCGACCATTTGTTTATGTAAACATTCTAAATCACGATAAAGAGAAACAACGCACGACATTACTTATTGTAGATAAGAAGTCAAACGATTCCGCTTACAGCCATGTACTTGTCGATCAGGGTGTTATGTTTGTTATGGTAGAGTTAACCCATTTGAATTCATTTAGTCAAAACAGAGAGAAGACATATCGCGAAATGTTAACATTCCGATTTACTCTCATCAGTCGCCAACGTAAAACTGGCAATTTTCATACAAACTGCATATAGCAACAACAGTTGAACGAACCAACCACATAGTTCTGACCTTTCACTTTCTAATAGTTCAATCAATCCCACGGCAAGGAGATTGATTGCGTCAGCGCCTTCTGCGCACACAAATCTGGCCGATGTTGTTTGATGAGCATTGCCTTGTTAATCGCCAACGGTTTCGGGTTGCGATGATGTAACAATATCTTGAACGATTTAACAGGGTCAACTAGGTGACCGGTTGCTAAAATGTGTTTGGCGATCGATGAAACTGGGGCCTTCGAGCTTGTTACAGTCAACAGGTCGTTTTTTGAGATTGCCGTTGATAACTACTTAGGAATGTGCTCAGCTATACGTTGATGCAAACGCCGATCTGTTCTGCCTTTGTAGACTTCATTGCAACTGCAACTGAACTAGTAGATTACCTGGGAGACAGACTGATCGGTTGAATGTGTATCACCGCTATGAAGAGACAAGCCCCTAGAGCTTAGCAGGATGCGTAGTTGGGCCGTATTTGGGCCATTTGAATTCGCCAATAGTTTCATAATGCACAAAATTGGCCGGGTGGTTCATCTATCCGAGACCTTGATTATCAAGGCATGTTCTTCCCCCACTATCATGAAAGACGGTTCCCCAGTGGGCCACGGTTGTATGATAGGAAGGAGTGTGACGATGGTTCGTGTCACAAAACTTTCCATGTAGTCAACCGCATTTGTCATACTGGTGTGAATCCTACAGAAAAACCTTGCTAGATGGTATAGTACATGCCCAAAATGATAACACCTTAGTTTATGAGAAACGTGAGATTCGTTGATTCCAGACCCATCAGGTATTGTTAGACCTGCTTGGAAATACAAAGCACAGACCTTTCAAAAATCTGACAATTAATCGCTGTTTCCTCAGAACGTTCCACCTGGCAACTTACTGCAGATTTCACAAAGCGTTCAATCTAAGGCTATACATTTTTGAAACGATATTTCGATATTATCGAAAATAATTTTGTTTGTTAAACAGCAATGTGAAGAGCACCTTATTCTTAAGAGAGGAAGGACACGGATCATTTGCTTGCTTCGGAGTTTTCCAAGTTAATTTCGGTAGTCCGACTTCTCTAACCATTCACCATTGCATTTAAAGAGCCCGTTTTCGGTATGCTCCTGATGAGGTTGATAGGAACGTTGATGTTCTGTCATAGCTTCTACCTAAATTTGTTGGCAGGTGTTTTAATAACTAATATAACTATTTTTTTCTCAGTGACCTCCGAATATCCATCAGGCTGAAATTCATTTTGTTGATTGACCAAATGTCTAGGAGACCATGCTTGATTTTATGAGAAAGACAAACGTAAATCGCATGAAACTCAAACCGATCCTCAATTTAGGTCAGAAATGACCTGAACATCGCACAAGCGTAAACCAGTTGAAACCAGTCGATTTTGTACTCGCGTCATCTCCCAAAGTGTCAGTGAATTGACAACGAGGGAAGGAGTGTGGGAACAATATGTCTATCGACTTGCATACTGTTCATCCAGCGAAGATAGACGAAGTGATTTTCAGGCGTTAAGCTGATCTGTTTTGTATGCTTTCCGAAATCTAGTATTTCTGATGAAGCTGTCATCAAATTTCACAGCTACGGACCGCCATCTGGTGAACACCTAGCCCATTGTTGATCGATCGTCAAAAGATTCTGCTCCTTTTTGTTGACACCGTGTACTCACATGTGCATTTTGGGTTGAACGGTGTCACGCCCGGCTGTTCAATCCAGCCAGTCTGAGTAGACCTGGAGTGATGACATGTACGCGCCCGGAAGTGCGCGGACGCGTTCGCATCGATCAGTCCAATCAAGCCGACACAACCGTTAGTCCGTGAAACCCGAGTCGTGCGTTTGGGTGATACACACACCGGTCTTGAGCTTAAGGCCAGTCCGACTCACAATGCCTGTCATCTTGATTATTCAATGTGCAGTCGACTGTTTGCATCATGCTATCGAGCCAAAGTGGCAATTTGTCTGGCGAGTGAAAAAAACAGACTGTCAACATTGTACGAACGCGCTGACATGATCTAGCCGTATACGGGTTGGTCAATCGGGCCACGACACCAAGTGAGCACAGCCGCATATACGCTCGTGCCACTGCATTGCGCAATTATGCGTTCGTTAACAATACTGTAGGTTAAGTGGTCGGTCAGTAATTTTTTGTAAATCAAACGGAAGTTAATTAATTGATTGGGTAAGTCTGCTGTCTGTCTAGTTTACAAAAATAATATGTTGATCAAGGTACCACGACAGTTTTCTTACGTCTTTTATTGTGGTTTTCAAAGTATTTGACAGGATAAGGTGGCGGTGGTGCTCTAGGAGAACTCTCAAACCCACTCATAGTTTTCGGGCGTGGATGGTCTTTGAAAACACGAACCGGGCTCGATTCCATTGGTGGTGAGGCGGGTATGCCTGATGCTCTGAAGTCATCTTCTAAATTGAGCACATTGGCGAGCAAACTCTTCGACGATCGCTCCCGCATCATGCCCATTGCACCTGTGCCCGGTGAACTGAATTTCTCGCATACGACCGGCCCGTTAGTACGACTGAATTGGTAGGTCCCGATAGATGGAATGGGGGACTTTTTAAGTGTATCTGTCCGCAGATTCCAGCCGTGGATACCGTTTTTATTGTTACTTCTCTGCTCGTACTCATCAAAGGAATCTCCACTGTTATCACCTGGAATGTCCATTCCATTTGAGTCGTGGAAGACGTTCTGTTTGAGTAAGTGACCATCGGAATTGAGGCTGTCCATGTCATCGTCGTCTACTATGACTGTTGATCGTGTAGGCGGCTCCATGAACATCAAACGAGCAAGATAAGTGTTGATTACAGTTTTGATCTGGATGGAGGACAAAAAATGAGGTAATTCATATGAAGTTTAGGGCGAGAGAAAGGAAACCTTCATACAGCAAACTCCAAACTAGGCTACCTTAGCTGGTATTTTAGCATATAGCGTTTTTGGACGATTGAAAGAGGCGCCCTATGCATGGATGTATTGGGTTTCCTAAGAAAACGTGTACGAAAGGGCCGCAGCCCATAACGACTATAGATTTACTCATTTGGAGCAGGGCTAAGATGGGTACATTTCATAAAGACTGAACGTCACCCACAATTGATGGCAGTCGTCTCCTTCCCATAACATTGCCGGTCAGCCTTTTTAGGAAAGACGCACTACACTCGAGTTTCGCTCTCATTAGAACTCGTCACTAGTGCATATCATTGTCACGATTGGAACTAGAACTCTGGCCGTGCTTTCATGAGGAAACCGTGTTTACCACTGAGCCATTGAGCTCTCATTGGGCGCGAACGGATTATCATATGTGAACGCTCAACCACTTTCGCTTGTGAATAATGATCAATCTATATGAAAACCAAAATCCCCTACTACTCACCAATTTGTCAATCAAAGTTGCCTCTTCATTCGTTTTGTGGAACATAACCAACCATTAGATCGGAACAGTAATTGGTTAAATCTTAACCTAGGCAGTTTCCAAACGGCACGAAACTCCGTTCAGAACGCCGAACTCCTGTATAAATGCCGACAGACGGCACCTAACATCATCAGTTGCAAGGTACATAATCCAGACAGGACACAGAGCCAAAGTTCCTGATGTACTCTCCGTGATTCTTCGGAGCAACCGGAAGCGCATACTTCAAATTGCTGAGGTTTGGGATATCAGGTGCTATAGTCTCTTCTCCTATGTGTTCAAAAATCATTTGTGTTGACGTTGCGACTGCCCTGGTAGCCAGCATGCCGTAATTTTGATTTTTAGTTCTTGTCTCTTTCTGTTTATTCTTGTAAGCCACCCTGTAGAATCTTGACTGTTGTTTAACATTAGTTTCATGTCCATGTATAATCAACATGTACACACTTTATTCTGACCTAGCTCTGAATATACTCGATGGTCAATTGAACTATCTGGCATATGCAGATAATATCATACTAACGATCCCATTGTGGGAGAAATGCGTGATCAGACTGGAACACCTGCACAATAGTTCGACTGAAATTGGCTTGACAGTGAACCACTCGAAGATCTAGTGCATCAACATAAAAGCAGATAGAAAAGAATTTATTACTGTACTTGGCGACCGACCCTTGGAACTATGTTGAACCACCGGAATTACAACATTCAAGGTTTCGTTATTCATCTCAACTTACGGAGAACCTTATGAACAACTACAGATGTTGATGTATCATCCAAAAAAAAGTTACACGAGGTGATGGCGGCGCCTCTAAAACACCGGCAAGTAATCGAAATCTTGCGGACGCATCTATTATCGAGATAAACCCATCAACTTTGTCTCGCTTCCCTCCTCAAAGGACGTTTATATCTTTAGATCGAACAGTGTGAATGAATATTAAGAAATAGTTGAGACTGCCCAAAAGCAAGTTCAATGTTTTCTTTTACTCGGATGTCGATTCCGGCGGCCTCGAGATACCCAACCTTCAATCCTGTACGCCTCTGAATAGATGTCGCATCGAAAAATACTTGTCATCAGGATGTGCGGTTCTACAATGGACTATACGCGATCCCACATTTCAGCCGTTTCATTGCCTTGCCCTCACATCAACGTCAGCAGCCGGAACGATTATTACTTCCGAAGAGAAATCAAACTTAGCAGGGTATGAGGTCCTCTATAATACATACGATAGTGCCTGTTTGTGGCATTCCTCGTCAACGATTACATCACACAACTGATTACGGAACCCAATCAGCATTACTTCCCGCCTCTACATCAGAGTGATGCAACTTAAAGCTGGCATGTCTACAAAAATCCGTCATTCAAGTGGTCATCCAAAATCACCGAAGGATTTAAAATGTCCGTATGGTACCAGACATGAAAGTTTCTATCACATTCTTCAATCATGCTCTCTTACTAATGAGGACACATACAGACAACACAACAGTATAGTCGCAGTAATACCTCATGAACTGAAAAACAAGAAACTACCAATGACCCAAGAACCCCATATCCTCACGGACACCACATTTCTTAAACTGTTCATCCTCATATTCAACGACGGTAGAACCTTTGCTGTCGATATGACTATTTGTGACTCGTACAGAATGGAAGTCACAATCAAATTGAAGAAGGATGAATACGGTTCTCAAGAAATTGTTTTTCTTCAGTCTTGGAGCCTCCCTTCTTTCAAACTGTCGTGATGTCATATTGGGATTAACAATAGATGTTTCATACATACGTCGTCACAGAAATTGATGTAGAAAATGGATAGCTCAAAAAGGTGGCATCAATGCAAGGCTCACTCAAAATAACTCATTCATATATGAGAGTTACAGAGGATACTTATCACCCAGCTATATATAGATTTCGATAAACGGTTACTTGTGATACGCCGATTCAAATATGTACCATGTAATGTATGAATCAAAAATTTTGAAATATGCGTCTCCTTTAAACAGGGACGCCATACTCCATTTTGGCGAATCGTGGAAGTCCCGAATCTGGGTGATGTTGAGAATACATTGTTAATGCTACTTCGGAGGACATCATATGATTTGTGTCTTCTTAATGTTTCAGTCAACAAGTTATTGTCATAGACCACTATCTTTTGGTATTGGCATGTTCGCCGAGCTTGGCATTTAGGTTGCAAACGTTTCATCAGCAAGCCAGGTGACATCATCAGTGCTAAAACAATTACGCACTGATGATGTCACCTGGCTTGGTGATGAAACGTTTGCAACCTAAATGCCAAGCTCGGCGAACATGCCAATACCAAAACCATCAACCTGAGCTACGAACAACACCACCACTGTTCACAACTATCCGAA